>JAJPUD010002146.1:254630-310830 GCA_023553655.1 Myrmecobius fasciatus
GTGTGTGTGTGTGTGTGTGTGTGTGTGTGTGTGTGTGTGTGTCTGCAAATAGAGGTTCAGAGGAAATGGATTTTCCACAAGTACAACCTAGAAGAAATGAAGCAAGAGATAGAAAATGAAATATCCTTTTTCACTTAAGGATGCCTCAGCTTCCTCCTCAATAAAATTATGGTGTTAGACTAGATGTTATGACCTTCTCCAGGTCCAGGCAGATAATGAGTAGAGCTAGCATTTGAATCTTAGTTTTCTGACTAAATTTGTGTGTGCTTTCCTTAATACTACAGTGCTTCTGTTAGGTGTGTAATAATAAGTTTTTCAGTGTGCAAAATAGAAGTGACATGTTTTGGGAATGAAAAAAGGTTTTCCCTTTTAATGAGTTCTTTTGGTATGCTCCTTCCATGTACAGCTTCTTTCAAGGCTGACAGCTTAGAAAGCTTTGTGTCTTAAGTAATTTTGATAAATGGCTATACCAAGAAATCGTTTATTCCCCTGGGAGACTGATGCCTCCAATTTTGACATTATTTGTAATGGGGAGGTGGGGAGGAGAAGTAAACATTCTGAAACCAATTATTCATAGTTTTGAGTGGAAGATTGAAAAACGAGTTGTACTTAATTTTAATTTAAGAAAATAGGTGAGGAAGAAAGTTATCAGGGAAATGGATGTGTCAGTAAATGTTTGTACACATTATTGAAAGCCAGTATAAAATTACTGTTTATAACATTTTGTATGGCTTAGTTTCTGTATGTTCTTTTTAGATGCAACTTTATATACCTATGAAAATAAATTATCAGAGAATTATATTTTTTGGTAAATAATGGCATTTTGGGGGTAAGAATAGCAGCAGTTAATTTTTTTTAAATTGAATTGCTAAAGAGCTCTTTAAAAAGTATTGGATGGATTTAGAAGCAGAGGGCTTTGGGAAAAGAGGTGGGGGGGTTGGGAGAAAGGATTTTTGTCATGAATCCTGGGGACTTTGTATGATGTCACTGGATCAGCCAGCCCACAAGCTCCGTGTGCTTGTAGGTAGTGTTAGAGCTCCAGGATTGTTGAGAGGGGAGAGGCAGCAGTTGAGGAGATGTCACTCACAAATGAGCAGCCAGCTCCTCTCCCGGCTTACAGCCAGCTGTGCAAAGGCAAGACCCCAGAGTGCTGCTCGGGATCTTCCCACTGTATGGAATCCCCAAGCGATTTCAACAAAGCTGGGTATGAATGGCAGAGGACGGAGGGCAAACTACAGGAGATCGGGCTGAATGTGAATTCTGGCGGGCAGCTGCAAGAAGGGCTTGGCAAAAATGCCGCCTTCCCGGATCAGGGCCGGCTGTGCTTCTTTGAAGGGAAGCTAGACAAAGAGCTGAACAGGGAGACTGAAGTGCCGGGGGAGAAATGCTCCGCAGCCCCGGGCCACCTGGAGAGCTGGTCTTTGATCTCTGAAAACTTCCCTCCTTCCAAGGGGAACTTGACCAACCCGAAAACCCCTGGGTTCACCCTCGGGCACGCAGAGGGATCCGAGGCAGAAAATCGGGCTGGGACCAAGAATCAGCCAGGTGGTAAACCTGCGGAGACCGCTAGCGGCCTGGCCCAGTACATTAAAGAAGAGGAGACGAGTGTTTGGAACCCTAACTTCAATCCAGTACAGCAGGATACTTTAGGGCCAGGAGAGAGGAGTCCCGTTAAGAAAGAGGCTCATGGCCCTGCCCAGGATGGCGTTGTGATTGGGATGGTGAGTGACAGCAGTGGGCTCAGTGGTTATTCGTCCTGGACTGCAGCCCCCACCCCAGCAGGTTCACAGAGCGCCATCCCATACCCACTAACCACCACGGTAGAGCTAGCCCAGGACGAGTTGAGAGCCAGCTCTTGTGGCTATGGCTATGACGACGAGGGCTCTTCAGTGGATGTGGAGAAACCGAGTTATGCCAAAGGAACTTTCCTTAACCGGGCCTCCCTGCCCAGAAAGGCAATCCGTCGGGCCATGTCCGAGTGTTCCCACCTTTCAGTGCCCCCGGCCCCCAACCTTGCTGACAAGTACCCGGAGCTTCCCGGCCAGGAGGATGGCCCTCCGGCCAGCAGCCCAGCCCTGAGCCCCACGCCCAGGAAAGTCGGAACCTCTTCCATGAAGCGCTCCATGACGGTGGCTGAGGAGCAGACCCCTAAGCACAGCTTGAGCCTCGGGGAATCGCCCAACCAGACCCCCGCGGAGGCTTTTCCCCGGATCCGAGAAGAACCTGCCTCTCAGAAGGAAGAGCTGATCCAGCCCGGTAACAAAAGCTCTGTCAACAAACTGGAGCAGATCCCGGAGGTGAGCCTCAGGGAAAAGGCAGCGGGAGGAGCTCCAGAGAGCAGCGCTACAGGCTTCCCGAACTGCGCCCGAGGGGAGAAGGAGCCGGGGCAGCCGGCCCCAGCCGGCCAGAAGGAGATCCAGGTCATCTCCACCCAGCTCGCTCCATCTTGTCAGTGCAGAGGCAAACCACGTGACGGTATGTTGCTAAATTCTGCCTCCTCGGGGAACCAGCAGATAGCCAGGAGGACTGAGGTGACCATGTGCGGGAGGGGAAGTGAGGCTGTCTTAGTTTGAATGGGCCAAACAAAGGACCGGAGGAGGAGGATCCGATTTGCTCTTTCAGAAGACCTTGAGCAATTACGGGGCAAAGGCCTTAGGGAATCACTTGGCTGTTTAGCCTTGGTACTTTGGAGATAATGTTGCGGGCACACACCGGAAAGGTTTTCAAAAGCTGAATAATTAGGTTCTGGATTGTGAGAGAGAGAGCAGCCTAAGCCTCCCCTTGAGCTCCGCATCCTTACCTTTTCTCTGTCTCCTCCCTTGCTCTTGCCTTTGTACCTTGTTGTCCAGAATCAGAATATTCCTACCGAGGGAAAGATCCAATTCTGCCTGATTGGCCTCCTGGCCTGAGAATGTGTCTCTGTTGGAATACACAAAGGGTTAGGAGCTGCCCTCCTGCCACTGACTAGCCCAGCCTGGGTGCACACTGTTTTCCACTCTACTTTGGAGAACATTTTACTTTTGTTCAGGGTGAAAAGGAGCTTTAAAAGCTGGGTTGTTTTATATTCCTCTCCTGGTTCCCATGGTCAGCTCGTTCCTGCCTCTTGTTTTCTCCCTTTATGTGTGTTTGCAGGGTGAAGAGGAATAAGGGAAGAAAGGCTTTGGAGATGATAAACAATTATTGCAGGCTGTGCAGCCTCCTCTCCTTTTCCCTCCCTCTCTAATCACGCTACTGCTCCTATTGTTAGCTGTCCAAAGAAGCTTGTTTTTCCTTGTCTCCTGTTTGTGTACAAAGGGGCATGATTCATAAGCTTAGTTGACTGGGATGTAAAATGGGACAAGACCTCTGTAGATGTGTGTTTTCTTTGTTTAGAAAGAATGGTCTCTTTCCTAGGGATCTGTTTTCTTCTTTCCATTTCCTCACCGCCCCCACTGCATTTTTATGAAATTTGTCCATCTTCTCTAATACAGATTGGTAGGGGGTGTTGTGGAAAAGGGAAAATTGAGAGGGTCAGATGTTTTGTATAGCAATGGTTTCCTAAGAGAGTGCTTGATTTTTGCTTTATAATTTTTCCTCTGGCTTCTGGAGCCCAAGAACTGAGGGACCTTGATGTTATTAGTCATGTTTTTCCATGACTGAATTAAAAGCTTTTTGAGGACAGGTATTATTTGCTCTGTCTTCACCCAGAGATTCTTACTAGAGTGCTGTCCAGTTAATATTCAAACTAAATTAGAAAGTTAAATGAGTATTTTTATTTTTTTGTTTCTGGGTAAAAAATGTGGCAAATTATCATTTTTCCTTCTTGTTAATGGTCATCTTAAAGCTATCAGAATAGTATTGGTTGAAGAAGCTGGATACCATAAAGCCCAGATTATTCAAGCATCTTAATGAATGTATGAAGGTATTTTGATTTGCAGACTTAAAATAGGTTTCTTGAAAAAAGTATCAACTTAACAGTTTCTGTTATTACTTATCCTCTGTTATTACTTACCCTCTGTTTGGACTTTGTTGTTGGTTAAAAAGGAAGGGGTTGAAGTATATGGCCTGTAAGGTCTGTTTCAGCTCTAAATTTTGTAGAATATTTGGTGACATTCAAGGGCCAAATGGATTTTTTAATCTTAGAATTCTTCTAGAATTGAGAAAGGATATAATTTCACTTTAATTTCAAATTTGCAGATATGTTTCATAGGGGAAGGAACACTAGGTTTTATTCCCAAATCTACCACTGTGTGACCTTGAGAAAGTCCCTGGAAGGAAGGAAATAAATAAGGAAATAGTTTTTGAATTAGTGCTAACTCTGTCAGGCACTGTGCTAAGTGCTTTCAATATATTACCTAATTTTATCCTTACAGTAATTCATCAGAAGTAGATACTATTAGCATCTTCATTTTTAATTGAGGAAATTAGGCAGACAGTTAAGTGACTTGTTCAAGCTTACATAGCTCATAAGTATCTAGGCTAAATTTGGACTCTGGTCTTTCTGATTCCAGGGCCCAACTACCCAGTTGGTAGTTTCCTGTATTAGACCCTTAATATGTAAATAAGAGCATTTGACACAATTATTGGTTTTCCCTGACTACTTCTAACCTCTAATTCTTTTCTTTCCTCCTGATACTCAAACTATTCAGAATTGCTAGTATTGCTTTTAGATGGCCTCTAATGCCTCAGAAAATATTCTGGAGTATCTCCTGGATTTTTCTTGTCCTTTATCTTCTTCTCTTCATTTCTTGTATTTTCACACAACTAAACTTTGTGTTGATGTTAAGAAACAGATACTCAGTTTTTTCCAATGCAAGATTTCTCTTTAGAAATTTTCTTAAAGCTTCAATGTTTTGTTGTGTTTCCAGGCCATATACTCCAACCCCTTTCTTTTTAACCAACAACAAAGTCCAAGGGAGAACACAAAGCTGAACATTTTATAGAACATGAACAGTATACCTGAGTCCATGTCATGATGATCTGTTTTAACTCTGGATGATAGTACACACCTATATTGTCTTTTATTCAGACCTACGTATCACACTTAGTGGTGTATTGCAATTAGAAAGCTCTTCAATAAATGTTTGAATATATTTATAAAAGGTAAATTAGGAGCAATTATTAGATTTACAAGGAATTCATCTTTGGATTCTTTTATCTAGTGCATTCCCTTGATCCTTTTAAAAGTGCATGGCTCCTTCAACTAATATTTGACCTTTTTTGATCTTTAAAATACATTTGCTATGTAAATTGAGCTAGTTAATAATTTGGGGAGCATTTTTGGTAGTATGTCAGGTTTATTAAAGGCTTTGCAATTGTATTTTCTATTTAGTCTGCGCAACATATTCATAAGTAGGTCAGTGCTCTTTTCTGTGGAGGAATAGGCACTAAAATCCCCTTCCAGCTTCAGATCCATCATCCTAAGTAGGTTGTGACTTCCCAGGGTATAACAGCAAATCTGTGTCAGGATTCAGTTTAGAATTCAGAACCCAGGAATTAGTTTCTAGGAACCATCTATATTTATATTCCCCTTTATCATATATTTTCAGCCTATTTTGAGAAATTTAGTGTAGGATTGTTTTATTTACTTATTGACATTTAATTAAATTAAAGTAGAAAAGGTTTCTAAATTTTCCTTATTTACGGGGAATACATTTTATGCATATTGCCTAAAAGAACAACTAGCTATTGTTGGGGCTGGGGAGAGGGATTCAGGAACTGAAAAATGCCTAGGCAACAGGGATTGTATCAAAGGCATTTCTGTTGAAGAATTGCATTTAGGAAACTGTCTAAAATGTTTACCAGAATTTCTCAGAGGAAACTTTGAAAAGAAGGTTTTGTTCTGTATGAAATGTGACTTGCAGCAGGTAAATATCATAAATTTCAATGTTGACCGTGTAATTTCGAGAGAAATAAAAAATGACAGAATCAGAACTTTTATGAATATTCACTCTGTTTTAATTCAAACCACATCAGGGAGGAGCATGGCTGTGCCCAGAAGAGAATTTTATATAATCATATGTTTATAGGTCTAGGCTTTCTTGACATCAATATGAGTCATTTGGGAAAATCTCTTAATCTAATGTTTCATACATGTGTAAATAGAACATTACTGGTACTTGCCTTCATGAATTATCATCAGTCCTGTTATGATTAATCATTGCACTGATCAGAAGTCTTAAGTCTTGGGATTGAAGTTCTTCTAATGGTTCTCTTGATTCCTTATCAGTAAAAACAAATCTTCCCAATTTTTTCTGAAGCCATCCATTTTGTCATTTCTTATGGCACAATAATATTCCCTTATATTTATATGCCATAATTTATTGTCATTCCCAATAAATGAGGCTTTTTCTTAGTTTGCAGTTGTTTTACACTTATGTGCCCATACCCCTTTCTTCCTTTGTTGGTTTCCTTGGCATATAGACCCAAGTTTTACTGGATAGCTCTCTTGCCTAAAATGCCCTTATTCCTCACTTCTATCTCTTGGAATCCCAGGTGAAATTGAAGACCTGACTTGTACTACCATACACATGAAACCTTTCTTCATTTGCCCAGCTACAAGTACTTTCAAGATGACTTAGGAACTGTTTTGTATACTTTTGTGTGTGCATGTTGTCTCAGTAATTAGGATATAGGCTCCTCAAGGAAGCAATTATTTCACTTTTGGTTTTGTGTTCCTACAGTCTTAACACAGTGTTTGGCACTTAGTAAGTTCTTAATAAATACATTTTGCTTGTTTGATTGAAGTAAAACTTCATGATAGTTCCCGAAGTTATGAATAGGATTGCATTAAATGAAAAATGCAACAGAAAATAATATCAGCAAACAGGTAGATGAAATAAAATCCAAGATATGTCTTAAGATGGGTAGACAGAATGATAGTGAATGTTCTTATCTGGCCTAGCTAAAAGTTTCGATATATAGCATGAAGCTAGAATTTTTGTGGGTGGTAATGAGGTTGAGAAGATAGGTTGAGGACAGATTGGAATCTTGCCTATTAGAATAAGGAATTTAAATTTCATTTTATAGATGGTAAGGGAAAGAAAACTGTCATAAAAATCCTAAATAGAGATGATTTACTTTCAGCTGACAGTGTGTGACTTCTGTTGGGTAAAAATCATGTAAAAGATATGTATTCTGTGTCCAGTTGTAAATGATTGGAATACTGGCTTGGCGAAGAAAATAAAGGAAGACATTGTGAAATGTTCAGTGGGGAAAGGAATATAATCAAAGGGTTATGAGGAACTTGTATTGGCAAATGAGGCATGTGAGAACATAGCAGGGAGATGGTTATGAGGTGACCTTGGTGACAGTGTCATTGATCTGCTAAAAACAGGGTGTTAACATGATTCTTTCGTGATAAAGATACTCATTTTTCTTAGTATACCAGGTGATTGAAGATAGTGTGATGAAGTAGAAACAAATAGCTCTGATGAGGAGTCAAAACCAGTTTTATTCATGTTCTTTTATACCTGACATTATATGCAAGGTACTTGGTTTTTCAGAAATTCAGTATTCTCATCAGTAAAATTTTTAAAAATTATATTATTCAATGATTCTGAATGTGGGGTCTGAACTTAAAATTTTTAAAATAATTATTTTATTAGTTTCTTTTGTAATCCTAGGTTTTCAATTATGCATTTATATTATTCTGAGAAGAAGTGTATAGTCTTCACCTGGCTTTCTAAGCATTCCATTATGCAAAACCAAAAAGCATAGAATCCTTGACTTAATTAATCATAGGATTCCCTTATATAGAGCCTATGACCCTATTGGATGGAAAGTTTTGGGAGTGGGTAAGTAAAACAAATAAAAACTTGGCTTTACCACAACTTCCTTAAAATTCTTATATCTGAGCTAGTATAAAATGTAAGGTTTAGTAAAGATAACATAGATTAATTTTATAATATTTTGTGGTGAATAAAGAAGACACACTCCAAATCATCAGTATAGAAAGATAAATTAAAATGACTGATTTTCTCTGCCTACCTAGCAGATTGACAGAGATGAGGCGGGGGAAAAAAATTGTCATGTTAGAAGTAAGCACATTAGCATCCTTCTGAAAAACAACCTGTAATTTTATCAGAAAAAAGAATACCAGATACCCCAAATATGTCAAAGTACAAAATATATGTTAAAATCTTCTTAGCAGAACTTTTTTTGATAGTTAAGAATGAGAACCAAAAGAGAGATGCTCGTAGATTGGACACTGGTGCATAAATGGCCATGGGAATGTGCTAAAATATTAATAATTTATGATATGTGGTCGTAAATTTAGACCCAGAAGGAACCTTAGAGGTCATGGAGCCTTATGGCCCTCATTTTATAGAGGAGTATATAAATGTCCAGAGAAGAAATAACTTGGTCAAAGCCAAGGCTCAGAGGCAGGACATCAGACTCTACTTTCCACAACATCATTGGTTCTCTTGTGCATTAAGAATTGGTAAATATGGGAAATTTAGTAAAACATGGGATGATTTTTTTTATGAGCTTATGCTAATAAGCAAGCAGTACCAGTTCATAAATATGGACAGTAACAATGCACATGAAAAGAACACTCAAAGTATGTTAACCTTAAAATAATTATAATAACTAACCTTTTCTCTGGAGCACAATAATGAAATCTAATTTCTAGCAAGAGAAGCTTCTCTACTTGCATGAACTGATGCTGAGTGAAGTGAGCAGAACCAGGAGATCATTATAAACAGCAACAACAGTACTATATGATGATCAATTCTGATGGACATGGCTCTCTTCCTTCAACAATGAAATGTTTCAAACCAGTTCCAATTGTTCAGTGAAGAAAGCCATATACACCCAGAGAGAGGGATGTGAAGTGTGGACCAACCACAACATAACATTTTCATGCTCTCTATCAATGTTTGCTTGCATTGAGATAATTTTTGTTCATGTAGATACGATTGTTCTTGCACAGCAAGATAAATATGGAAATATGTATACATATATTCTACTCGTCAAGTATTTTAATATAATTAACATGTAGTAGACTTCCTGCCATCTAGGGGAGGGAAGAGAAGTAGGGGGGAAAATTTGTAACAGAAAGCTTTGTAAGGGTCAGTGTTTTTTTTTTTTTTTTTTTTTTTGAGGGACAATTGGATATTACTTTATTTCCTTCTGGGGATAGAGAAGAACTGGACAAAAACTGGAGGGGAGAGTAAATATTTCCTTTTTTTTTTTTTTTTATTTTTTTTTTTATTTGTATAACATATGTATGGGTAGTTCCCCAACCTTGATCTTTACAAAGCTTTCCAATACAAATTTTACCCCCAGTCCCCTCCCCTCCCCCAGATGGCAGGAAGTCTACTACATGTTAATAATGTTGAGATGCTTGAGAAGTTATGCAAGAAAAGTCCTATCTACAAGAAAAAAAAGAATCAGAGAAAGGCAACACAATGCAAGCAAATGTCAATAGAAATCATGAAAATGTTTCGTTGTGGTCCATATTTCATGTCCCTCTTTCTGGGTGTATATGGTTTTCTTCAGTGAGCAACTGGAACTGGTTTGAGACATTTCTTTGTTGCAGAGAGCCTTGTCCATCAGAATTGATCATCATGTAATACTGTTGTTGCTGTGCATGATGATCTCCTGGTTCTGCTCGTTTCACTCAGCATCAGTTCATGCAAGTCTCTCCAGGCCTCTCTGAAATCGTCCTGCTGGTCGTTTCTTACAGAACAATAATATTCCATAACATTCATATACCATAATTTATTCAGCCACTCTCCAATTGATGGGCACCCTTCAGTTTCCAGTTTCTAGCCACTACAAAAAGGGCTGCCACAAACATTCTTGCCCATGTGGGTCCCTTTCCCTCCTCTAAGATCTCTTTGGGATATAGGCCCAGTAGAAACACTGCTGGGTCAAAGGGTATGCACAGTTTGACAACTTTTTGAGCATAGCTCCAAATTGCTCTCCAGAATGGTTGGATCTGTTCACAGTTCTACCAACAATGTATTAGTGTCCCAGCCCTCCCACATTCCCTCCATCATTCATCGTTATCTTTTCCTGTCATTTTAGCCAATCTGACAGGTGTGTAGTGGTATCTCAGAGTTGTCTTAATTTGCATTTCTCTGATCAATAGTGATTTGGAGCAACTTTTCATATGACTAGAGATGGTTTTAATTTCATCATCTGAAAATGCTCTATTCATATCCCTTGACCACTTATCTATTGAAGAGTGGCTTGAATTCTTATATATATGAGACAATTCTCTATATATTTTAGAAATGAGGCCTTTATCAGAACCATTAAATGTAAAGATGATTTCCCAATTAGATGCTTCCCTCCTAATCTTGTCTGCATTTGTTTTGTTTGTACAGAAACTTTTTAACTTAATATAGTCAAAATTATCCATCTGGTGTTCAATTAGGAGTTCCAAGTCTTCTTTGGACATAAATTTGTAAGGGTCAGTGTTGAAGAACTACCCTATACATATGTTATGCAAAAAAAAGCTTTAATTAAGAAAAATATATTTGTGTAAAAAAAAAAGAGAGAAGCTTCTAGCAGAGAAATATCGGATTCTAATATTTCTTAAAATTCTCTATCTGTCACAGTATTGATTGTTTGGCTTGTTTTTCTTTGTATTAAAAATAAAAAAGGTTTATCTCAATTCTAGGTATAATGTTATAGTTAGGAAATGATCATGGTTTAAAAACATATTGAACTTAGAGTTAGAAGGGCATCTATAAAGTATTTTACATACTTTGTGCAAATGGCAGTTACTGTTGTTAACAGTTTTAGTTTTCTTTCATTATTGTATTTTGCTACTCTTTGGTGTTCCTGGAGCAGACATGACCCCTGCTTTATTCAGAGTTGAGGGAGGAGAAGAGGGAGTAATTGAGACATAAATGAATGACCAGAATATAATTGCTTCCAAAATTGACAAAATTTGCTTGGAATTTTCCAGAATTGCTTGTTTTTCACCTATCTACAAAGAAAATAGTGGAGAAATATTAAATAAATGTTCCAGTTTTTCATTGAGTTTGTATTGAGTGTCTTTAGTTGTGTTGTTGCAATAAAGAGAAGTCCTAGATGTGATCTCTGCCTTTCTGATGTTTACAATTGGGTTCTTTAAATTCTCTATTTTTCTGTTTATTTGGTTTTTTCATGTTTTTGTAAAAATTATATAATTTTCATTTGATTCATCTTCCATTTCATTAATTCATTTGGGCCTGTTCCTTAGAAAATCTTTTTGTCATTTTATTTTTTTCTTCTAGTTATATACCCTCCTTTGAATAATTTTTGGTTCTGAAATTTTTCTGGGAGTTGAAGTCAAACTCACTGGCCTATAGTTTTCAAATTTCCTTTTCTCTCTCCCCCTTCCCCATCTTAAAAAACATTAGGAAAACATTTAACCTTCTCTATTCTTGTAATATTTCTCCCATTTCTCAAAATGTTTCAGAGTACATGTAGCATACTTTGTGCAAAATAGGTAACTGGAACTCATCAAAGAGATAGCAACTCAGTTTTTCTTTTCTATCTCCTTATTTATCTTGGGTGTTACCTACATATTAGCTATTATTGGTATGTCTTTTCTGTTCCAATGTTCTTGGAAAAGAAAAAAAAAAGAGGCAAAGTAGAAATAAAGCAGCTTCTGCCTTCTCTCTTCCCAGGTACTTTCCTCATTGTACCATTCCTCCTTTGAGCCTTCTTTCTGTAGGATAGCTAAAAAAAGATAAAACTTTTTTTTTTCTTTTTCTATCCATTCATGTCTTTACCAGCTTTGTTTGGCACCGAGGGCATTGAGCCTGACAGGACTCGGTCATGCTTTGGTATTCATTCATCAACGCTTGAATAACCCAATGAGGTGACTTTTCCAGGGGATAGAACGCTGGGACTGGAGCCAAAGAGCCTTGAGTTCAAATCCAGTCTCAGATACTCTCTATTTACTTTGTGACTCTGGACAAGTAGGTTCATTTGTCTGCCTTGGTATCCTCATTTATAAAAATGGGGATCCTAAGAGTATCTACCTCTCAGGGTTATTGAGAGGGCCAAATGAGGTAATAACTACAAAGTGCTTGCTTCAGCTCCTGGATAGTGCTATAACATCAGTAGCAGCAGCTATGATAGCTGATTTGAAATTTTTCACCCAAATTCCTCTAGATTAGCTCCTCTCTCTCCCTGTTCCTTGTCCATGCCTTTAAAGTCAAAATTTGTGTAGATAGATGATAAGGAGAAGCAGGTTTATACCGATAAATATAGATTCATAGAGCTCCTGGCTGTACAGTTTTTCAATATTTATATGGTCTTGGTTAAAGTTAGTGAATTTGGAAAGTGAGCAGTTTTATGATTAAATATTGAGCTTTAGACAAGAACAAGTAGACTAGCCAAAGGTTTTTTAGCAACTTGGATTTATCCATTATTGATATTGTTGAGCAATAAAATTATTCAAGTTTACTATGTTTATTCTCTTTACTTTTTAAGAGATGATATGGTAATGATTGTAAGAATATTAAAATACTAGGCATTAGAGAAGCTGATTATATTGTGGTCTTAAGTATTACAGGGTCTACTGAAGTCTCACTGTATTGTAGATTCTACTCAAATATAGTTTCTTCAGCTAGTGTTGGACAGGTTGTTTGTTTTTGTTTTTGTTTTTGTTTTTGTTTTTGTTTTTGTTTTCGAGATTAATTACAACAACCTAAGGTATGTCTGGAGTTATTCAGCAAATTTCGTTTCCTAATCCATCTGGATTTGTTATCTGGCTAATGGAAACTACCTTTGTTGTTGATGTTGTTGTTTTGTTTTGTTTTGTTTTTTTAAATGATGGCTGTTGATTTGACTTGAGATAAAATCCAAATCTTCAGTGATCTTTGATTCCTTTGGCTGTAAAAGGTCATAACCTTTTAATTAGACAGTTTTCGTAAGTGTCTGGCTAAAACAATTCATCACTCCTTGGCCTTCCTTAGTAATGAGCCTTTTAAAACTTAGCTAGACTGGCCTTTGAATGACAAACTTATACTTTGAAGTCGTCCTTTTGTTTGGCCTCCTAGAATATATGTGGAATATATGGAGATTTTTAGGCTTGTGTCTATGAAATCATGAAACATAAAGGGAAGGCTAAAGCCTATTATCTCCTGAACTTTTGCTGAAACATGTTCTTAAGCCTGGTTATAAGAATTCCATAACCGTCCCTATCCAGCAGCCTGGAGTATGTTACTGAACACTAAGGAAGCCTTACTAAAAGGTGGCACTTTTCAGTATGACAGTGTGTTCTTTATAGTTCTGGTAAGGCTGTGTCCTTAGGTTACTTTTCAAGGAGATTGTCATAGTGCTTAGAAAATTAACCTTATTCAACCAGGCCCTAATGAAGAGGATTTGGCAGTTTTTAATATTTATGCCCATAATGAAGGCATCTTCCTTGGTTTGTATTGCATTTTGTGTTAGGAAGTAAACAACCTTCTAATTAAAAGAAATTAAGGCATATTTAATGGTGTTTGCAAATGTGTGGTTTAATGAATTGAAATCTAGGAACCATTTAATTGCCCCACAAGAACTGGATAATTTACACCTGATGAGCTCTTTTTGGTTTTATACCATTCTCTGCTGTTCAATCCTAACCTTTTGCTTTATCTCTCTTTTCTTGCCAAAACTCAGCCCTGGATTACTCCTGCCACTTTTATCTGCTTCCTCTTCTCCTATGCTGAATGAAAGTGGGGGAAATCTCACAACCCCTCTGAATGGATAATTACAAATTTATGCTGTTCACTTGGGCCCTCACTGAAGCAAACCAGTCCTTTACTTCCTCCTCCCTAATTGATTCCCTGTATCACCCCCTCATCCTGAACTTATGCCAGACCTTTGCATGTGCAGACACATCCACACCCCTTTTTACTCATCCCCTCCCTTCTGAGGATCTTCTATTTTCCTTCATTGAGGAAAAATTAAAGCCATTCTGTGTAAAAAGAGTTTTTTTCCTCTTCATCTCAGAACTCCTTGATATCTTCCACTCATTCCTTTTCTCCAGTTTCAGATAAAAAGTGGCCTTTTTCTTTATCAAGGCAACCCCTCTCTATGAGCACTCAAACCCATCCCCTCCTGACTTCTTTAGCAGATTGAATATCATCCCTCCTCCTGAAATCATTAATACTCTCTATCCACTAGTTCTTTCCCTACAAACTTAAAACCTGCCTAATTTTCCCTATCCTTAAAAAACCTTCGGTAGTCTCACCCATCCTCTCACGCAGCTGTTGTCTTTCTCAGCTAAACTCTTTCCAAGAGTTATCTTTACTCTCTCTTCTTCCCTTTGTAATATGGCTTTCTGTTTCATCATTCAACTAAAATTACTTTCTCCAAAGTTACTTATCAAATCTGATGATCTTTTCTCAGTCTTAATTTTTTTGAACCTATCTGCTGCTTTAATGTAACTGACCACTCTTTTCTGCATATGCTTTCTAGGTTTTCACACTTCCTCTTCCTACTTATCTTACTATTTTTCCCTGCCCTTTTTTGGCTTTTCCACCTTGTGTCTCTCACCTTAGATGTTCACTAAGCTTCTGACTTGTCTCCTTCCCTTTCCTCTTCAAAAGTTTCATCTGGTCCCATGGATTAAGATTATAATCTGTATTCATTTGGCTCCTATTGTATATATTCTCCTGGACATATATATTCAGTCCTCTCTCATGACCTTCAGTCCTGCATCACCAGTTACATAGTGGATATTTCAAACAGCATATCCCAGAAACATGTTAAACTTGTCTAGCTCATCCTGGCCCCTAGGCTGCCCTCTTTCAAGTTTTCCTAGTCTGTTAAAGATAGTACAATCAGGTTTGTAATCTCAGCATTGTCCTATTATTTCACACCTCCAATCAGTTGGCTAAGCTTCCTTTTCCTACATCGAAGTATCTCTTGAATCCTACCTCCTTTTCTCCACTCACGTAGCTATGACCTTACCTCTTGCCTACCTTATTGGTCTCTCCACCTCAAGTCTCTGACTCCCTTTGTTCATCTTCCACTTTGCTGCCAAAATCATTTCCCACAGATCTGTCTGGGACTCCCCTATTTACCCAACTCCAGTGGCTTCCTATTGTCTTTAGGTAAAGAATTGGACATTACTCCCATTCCTGTACTCTGTGATCCAAACAAATTGAGTTTGTCTCTATTCCTCATTCATGACACTCCAGTCTTTGTGCTTAAACTGCCTGCTGTTCCTGGGGTCTCTCTCTCCTTACTTCTTCTTCATAGATTTCCTTTTTTTTTCATGTTGCTCAATACAAGGTAACAGTAATCTGTTACTTTGTACTTAATTACTTCATATATATTTATGTTCTTTGTAAGTAGGGCATGTTTAAATCTATATATTTATATACAAATGGCAAGTGACTAATAAATGCTTGTTCATTGATTTTTTGATTCATCATCTGATTTGAAATTACTTTTCTGGGTGAAAGGCTATGAGATGGGCAAGATCAAAGCTTTAAGGCTTTCCAAACATTGTCCTTGTTTGTGCCTAGAAATGACATTTATTTCCCCAGAAAGAGCTTTCTTTCTTCTCCTGCTCTACCCCTTTGATTTATAATGCCCTGAATTCTGTTTCTTTGACTGAGCTTGAGCAAAGATGTTCTGTTTAGCAGCCCAGATCCTGTCTCTGGTGGATCATCTCTTTAAGCAATATTTCTTTGTGTGAGAAGTCTGTTGCTTCCTGCACTCTTGGGTCTGAAGAAAGATAGGGACAGAGATGAGTTCTATAGAATCTGCATTGATTTGAATTGCACTGGAAAGAAAACCTTTATGAGGCAGAAGCCTTCATTCCTTGTGTAAATTACTTGCTTCTCAGAGCCTCTGAGAAGTTCACCATGGCTGTCAGTGAGCTAAGGCTCTTGGTTTCAGTCTCTTGGTTTCTTTAAATGCAGATTCAGAAAAATTGCTGATAAAGCTGAAATGCTAAACAGTTTACATTGTATAGCTCTAGATTCTTTGTAAGGTTATTTTAGGGTCTCCTTAAGAATCTCTCTGGTATTCTGTGCAGCAATATAGTACCTTTTTTAAAAAATCCTTTCATATTCTGCTTCTACAACTAACTATATGATCATACACCCATTTATACTCATTTATAAAAATAGGGAGACTGATACTTGTACTGTTTAATTTTCCTCTGTGGGGAAAGTATGTTGTAAACCATATAAAGCATTGTACAAATGCTTGAGCACTTGATAAGATACCTATTTCTCTTCATTTTTCTTTGGCTTACTACTTAGTTTTCAGTAACTCATAGCACTAAAGAAAAGTGAGTTGTTTTTATTTCTGTTTTTAAATTCTATTCAAATAAACTAGTACTTAGTCTGTCTTTTCAGAATGTATTAGAATAACTAATGAAAATCAGTATGTATCTCTTGTCTTGCTCCTGACCTCCCTCCCTTTAGCTCATATTCATTATGGATACATTTTACGTATCAGTTATATCCTGCCTCTGATATATACTGATTGTATCACCTTAAGAAAGTCACTTATCCTCTCAGTGCTCCCACCAACTCTCCTGTCAATCAATAAGCATTTTTTAAGTGCTTGCTAAAGTGAAAGTGTCTGCAGTCTTCATTGGAAAAGGCTGTTTCTTCATTTTGGAGTTTCCTAGACCAATAAAAACACACATAATAAATGATTTGCCTATCTATATCAAACCCTGTATTTTATATTTCCTTACATATGTACATTTCTTCTTCCCTAGGTCTCCCAAATGAAAGAATTATGATTCAGTTATGAGTTCTGATTCAACTATTGAGTAATTTGTTTGGGTTCATTCTTGGTTGGTCTTAGCACATGAAAAAGACTTCAAAGTAGGATTGTAAAGATGATGAATTTTTCAACCACATCAATTCATGAACATTGCTGATAGAATCATAAAATCATTGACTTGGAATGGACTTCAGTACCATGTAATTTGGTTCCCATAAGTGATATTTAACTTTTGTTGGAGGACTTCTTATTTATTTTTTGCCAGAGCAATTGGGGTTAAGTGACTTGCTCATAGTCACACAGTTAGGAAGTATTGAGTATCTGAGGTCAAATTTGAACTCAGATCCTCCTGACTTCAGGTGCTAGTGCACCATACAGATGCCCCCAATTGGAGGCATTCTAATGAAAGAATGTTGGCTCACCCAACCCATAAACAATTGATATTTTTTCCATTTGTTTAGATCTGATTTTATTTGTGTGAAAAGTGTTTTGTAATTGTGTTCATATAGTACCTGAATTTGCCTTGGTAAGTATGTTACTAAGTATTTTTATGTTGTCTACAGTTATTTTACTTGGAATTTCTCTTTCTGCTTCTTGCTGCTGACCTTTGTTGATAATATATAGTGATGATTTCTGTAGTAGTTAATTATTTCAAATAATTCGTTTAGTTGATTTTCTATCATTTTCTAAGTATACCATCACATCATCTGTAAAAAAGTGATAGTTTTTCTTTTCCCTTATTGCCTATTCTAATTCCTTTAAATTATTTTTCTTCTCTTATTGCTATAGCTAGCATTTCTAGTACAATATTGGATAATAGTAAAAGTAATGAGTACCCTTGCTTCACACTGATCTTATGGGGAAGTCTTTTATCTCTATTCCAGATATTACTTGCTGGTGATTTTAGGTAGCTATTACTGATCATTGTAAGGAAAGCTCCATTTACTCTTATGCTCTCTAGTGTTTTTAATAGGAATGGTGGTTCTATTTTGTCAGAGGCTTTTTCTGCACTTATTAAAGTGATTATAAAATATCTGTTGGTTTTGTAATTAATGTGGTCAGTTGTGCTGATATAGTAGTTTTCTTTCTCTATTTTGTTTTTCTGGGTTTAGGTGTTAGCACCTTATTAGTGTCTGAAGAGGAATTTAATAAGACTCTCTCAGCTTCATTTTTTCTCTTTGTTTACATATGGTTGAGTTGGATTGTGTTTCAGTGGAAATAGTATCTGTTCCTATATAACCATAGATCCTTGAAGAAATTAAGAAGTATTCATATTAAAAATGGCAGACAGAATGAATGGTTATATGACCACTCCCTAGAGTCTAGGGAGTTAGTAAGAGTAACCAACATAACAGTACTTCTGCCTGTTGGTAGCTAATGGTTTCATAACAACCCCTGAAAATTCACTGAAGGAATTTGATTATTGTAAGCATGAAGGAAGCACAGCATAGAATGAACTTAGAAAAAATACTATAGTAGTTATCCATGTGTTCATTTCTCACTCGGCAAGTTTCCATTATATGAAACTCTTTTCATTCCTAAATTTGTTGGTTTGATTTACAAAATAAGGTTTCTAGTGCTACAGTTGCTAAGCAAACTGTATATATGAGTTGCCATTTGGAAGCCCAAGTCAGTAATATAGTATGTTTATCTAGTGCTTCTCTCTGAAATCTCAAAGAATTTTTAAAGTAATGCCTCTTTTTTACTTATAGCGGCCTCATCCCAAAAAAGGAGCCCAGGTAATCAGTGTCATTTTATGGTTGAAAACTGAGATTTACAGATTTGACTTATAAGGGCCTGCTTGACTGTGGGATTAAATCAGGATTTGAACCTGGGATTCATATTTATTCTTCTTTGTCCTTGGCAAGCATTTCTTTCTTATTCCTCTTACCTCTGCCCTATTGAACAAAAAACAACTCCCCTCCCTTCAAATGTCCATCATGAAGGAAAACGGATTTCCCTATGCAAAAATTAGGAAGGATTCATCTTTTAATAGATAAGCCTAAACACTAAACTTTCTGCTTTTTCCTATTTGGATATAGCTTATCTCACTAAATCTCATTGAGTTTCCTATTTCAGAAATACTTTTTTTTAGAAAAGATGAACTTGCTGCTACATTTATATCATGCTTTGGGTGCTTATTTAAATTATGAAAAAACAGTTGTTAAAAGCCAGGGTGATACGAATTTGAAGATGAAGTGAAGGATTATTCTGTGTGAAAAGGTGCATTTGTGAACATAAAACCAATATGTATGTCTTTGTCCTTTTCCTACCCAGATCCTAAAATGTTGAAGTGTAAAAAAGGCTCTTCTTGGACCTACTGAGGTAGTTCAATATTTCTCTGAGAAATAGACTAGGGAAAGGTTTGAAAAAGAATGGGATTGAGGCAACTCGGTGATGTAGATAGAGCACAGGCTTAGAGTAAGGAAAACCTGAATCCAATCCGATTTTAAATACTTATTAACTATGACCTCAGGCAGGTTGTTTTATGATCACTGTCACCAATTTCTTTGGTTAAGTATCCTATGGTCTCCATTTCCTCACTGTTGCTTCAATACTACTTCAATTCTATATCCATTAGGGAACTTACTGGTCACTGTGATCAAAAAATGTAATTACCTGGTACTCAACTTTGTGGTAGTAACCCATCTCTGAATTCAGGAAGGCTAGCATGTGGCCAGACTCATGGTCCATACTCAGGCTTTTTGTTGAGCTTACCAGAGCTCAGGTATCACCTTTTGAGAATCCAATCCTTTGATGTTTTGATGATGCTATTTAATATATTCATTCAGTTGCGTTTCTTTGATCTTGTAAAAGGCAGTGACCTTCATATGACTATGAAGTTGTTCCTAAATTTTAGGACTTGTCATTTAATATGTCTTCAAGAAGAACCTGCTGTGTCCAGTAAGATGAGGGGGAAGGAATAGGGGAGACCATTCAACTTTATGCCCTAGTTAGAGAAACATAATAGACTTTCAATTTCAATTGAAATGTGTTCTTGGTTGCATAAGAATGATCCTTAGCTATGTCTTACAAACATAAAAAGGAATTTTATGGCTATGCCATAGGACCTGTTATCTTTTTTTTATGGGCCAAGGGGCCATCCTTTGATTTTCATGATGGGTGAACCATATTTTTGTAACTTCCTCAAAGGAGGCTACTGTGAGCTTCTTGGATTGTTGAAATGGGTAGATTCAATCAAGATGAAATAACAAAAGCCTTTTGGAAGGAAATTGATATAAAAAATGGAAAAGTTAAGTTTATTCACATCTAATACCATCAATCCTATAATAAATTTCCTCTTGTGATTAAGTTGATTTCTGTTAAAAGGGAGAAAGTCTTAGACCTCTGTGAAGAAGGATGCATCCTGACAGTGGTAATTAATTACTTTTGTCATTTATTTATATGACCTTAAAGTTGATCTTGTCTTTAACTATTTTTATGTGAGCATTTAATTGATCATGACACAATTACCAGGGCTTTTATAATGTACAACTAGGTGTTTATTATTACTTAAGCCCTATCCATAGGTACCACTTAAAGGGTCAAGAACAAATAGAAGAAGAGTTGGGTGAACATGTGATAGCAAGGGTTCTTTACTGCTGTATTTTGGGCTTTGTACTGGTGCTTTGATAACCACATTTGGGAAACGGAAGAAATTCCCCTAGTTGGGTATTAGATCTCTTAGAAGCTGGGTTCTTGAATACTATATCATCCTGAGTAACTAATACCCTGTTATATAAATATCAGAGTTCTTAGGATTTAATTTACTGTGGGACCTTCGCAGACCCCATGTGTTATAGTGATGTTTCCTCAAGAAATTCAAGGTATCCTTGCAAGGTTACTGTTAAGCATGTCTGTAATGCGTTGTTTTTTGGCATGGACTTTCTGCTGTGTGTGTGTTTTTTGTTTTGTTTTTTAATGAGTTTCTATGCCCCTATTGGTAATCTAGGTCACTTTAAGAACTGGGACAGGTTAATTTTACATCCTTGTGTGAAATAGTTATTTTATAAGGCAGTGGTTTACTGGATGAATGCCTGGCTTTCCTCCCATCTCTTTAATAGCTTTCACTCTAGAAGATAGGTTCTAATAGAAGAGGTTTTTGTCCCTTCTGTATCACTGAGCCATCAGTTTGGTGGCAAACTTTCCTTTTTGCCTCCAGGGAAGGGGAATCAAACAGCAAAGGCCACTGCCATCAATTGAACATTTGTGTAAAACCCAGTCAGGTTCTGTTCTCCCCTCTGGAAAAGGCGCGTTCATCTCCGGTATCTAAAACCAACTCCCTTCACAATGGAAAGAACTCAAAGTCTTCTCAGCTTTATGCAGCAAAATCTCTTTGGTTTTTCAGAACAAAATGTTAGTGGTCTGCTTCTGTTAGGCTGTAAAGCACAATTCAGCAGAGAAATGGGTTAAATAGACATTTGTTTAAGCTTAATTTTTTTTTCCCCTTTTGGAACAGCCAAACCAGATGAAGTTCAGCCGCCTGCAAATTTGAATGGAAATGAAATCACTGCTCCTCCAAACAAGGAGCTCCCCCCAAGCCCGGAGAAGAAAACAAAGGTAAGAACAACAATTTTCTAATGTATTCTCGTTCTGCAAGTTTTTTTCTTTTTCAGTATATGATAATTTCTCTAGCTGTCTGGCCACAGATTTAAATTCTGTTTTCTGAACTTCTGAGGTGAGTTTTGGGGAACTTTCATTAAAAGAGTCACAGTTAATTACTTCATGAAATGCTTTAAAAAATTCTAGGCATACTCTCCCCTTCCTTTTACAACCTTTATCTTTCCGTTTATATTCTCATCATTCTGAATTTCTTTTGAAACACTTTTGTAGTTTCCAGGGGATGTTGATATCATTATTTATAAAGAGAAATATCTATTTTTAGAGTAATTTTGAAAGATTTGCCTGACTTTAGTTGGATTGTGATTGTGGTTTAGTCATTGGAAAGTTTGAAAACTTTAGTAGGGATAATCGACACAATCATTTCATGGATAAATCTAATGGCAGTTTATGTTTCAGTACCATCATTATCTACTAATGCATATATTTCTGAAATTGAATCCTAAAGATAGCTTTTAGTAAACTTAAAGTATCAACCATGCAAAATCATGGTCCAAGGTTGCTTTTTCATTTTCTTACTTTTGTCCTAGTTTAATTTTAACTTCATTTAATTTATTAAATTCAGAAAACAGAATGTTAATTTTCATTTTGCTATAGGAATAATTTCCTATATATCTTCATTGCTTTCAATTTCATTTTGAAATATGCTTTTTATGCTTTTTTTTTTTTTTTTTGGTTTAAAAAATTGTTTTTGTTCTTTTGTGTGTGTGCGTGTGTATCTTTGGATGCTTGTCTTAAAACCAAAATAAACCAAAATAAACCAACGAACCTAAAGCCATCAACCACTACTCCATCTGCAAAGACTGCTACACCGAAAACCAAATCAGTGCCCACTCCCACCCCCAAGCGGCCAGTTTCCACCCCTCTTGGTGGACCAAGCAAAAAACCCATGAGCCCTGCTCCAGGCCTAGCATCAGCCGCCCCACCCAAACGACCTGCTGCCGCCACTGCCGCCACCCGGTCCTCTTCCTTAATCTCAAGAGATGGAAAACCAAAGGTAAGTAATTTCTCAAGGACTTTATGGGAAGGCCCCCAAGGGTCTCTCTTCCCACCATCAGCCCAAAAGTTTCAACAATTTGGTAAAAGCACCAGAGTGATAATAAGACAGAGGGAAACTGCATCTCTGTTGTGCTCAGATTTTTGAAGACAAAAGGTTAAAAAAAAGTGATTTTCTAATAATTTGGGGGCAACTATCAAACTGAGACACCTTTCTTAACACAGTTTCCGTTCTCTGCCCTGCTTTGGACTTCTTATGGTCTGTATACCTTTGATGGTGGAAGTTCTTGTAGCACATTCACTACCTAACCAAAGCTATGACTTGACTGTAGATCTCTGATGATTTTGCTTTTCATAATTTCCTCCACCTTCTGCACTGACCATATTGAATAATGGTGAATGTAAGGGCATTGTTATCCGCACTTCCTACTGCCCTTTTAAACTTCATAAATTAGGGAGCTCCATCAAGGTAAAAAAAAATGAAAAGAAAAACCCACAAATCTAAAAAAAAGCCTTCTTAGTTAGTTTCACAGTAGGTTCTCTCCATCAGATTCCTTAAACTTATTAATAGACAGGGAACTGCTCTTTTGTTTTCAGAATAAATATGTGGTTTATCCTATTCTTTCTCAATCTTATTTTAACTCTTTTGCTAGAGTTAAACTGGATATATATATATATATATATTTTTTTTTTTTTAAATTTTATTTGCATAACATATGTGTGGGTAATTCTTCAACAATAACCCTTACATAGCTTTCCGTTACAAATTTTTCCCCCCAACTCCCCACCCCTCCCCTAGATGGCAGGATATCCACTACATGTTAATTATGTTAAAATATTGGCAAATCGAATATATGTAGACATATTTCCAAAGTTATCATTGTTGTACAAGAAAAATCTTATCTACACAAACGATATATCAGATAAAGGAAACACAATGTAAGCAAACATCAATCAAGGAGTATGAGAATGTTATGTTGTAGTCCACATTTCACATCCCTCTCTCTGGGTGTATATGGCTTTCTTCAGTGAACAATTGGAACTGGTTTGAAACATTTCATTGTTGAAGAGAGCCATGTCCATCAGAATTGATCGTCATATAGTACTGTTGTTGCCGTGTATAATGATCTCCTGGTTCTGCTCATTTCACTCAGCATCAGTTCATGTAAGTCTCTCCAGGCCTCTCTGAAATCATCTTGCTGGTCGTTTCTTACAGAACAATAATATTCCATAATATTCATATACCATAATTTATTCAGCCATTCTCCAATTGAAGGGCATCTATTCAGTTTCCATAAACTGGATATATTTTCTAGATGTTCTGTTTTGTTTTGCTTTGATTATTTTGTATTTTTACTAATTTGAGAAACTATAATATATGTTCCCTTATTTGTTCCATCAGTTTAAGTTTATGTGATATAATGGATTGAATGCTTGGTGTATTGCCATAAGGTCTATAGGCCTATATTTTCTTCTTGCCACTCGCCCTGTGATTTTATCCTTGTCATTTAATGCTTCTAAAATTCAGTTCTTTTGGCTACCGAATGCGTTTTCCTCAAACATGAGTTCTAGCTTCTTTATAAGAGTAATAGGAAGGGCTAAGAAATGTAAAAGTCCTCTGAAAGCTCAGAAATGCAGAGATGCTAAACATAGTATCACCATTTTACTCTAGAGCAGTAAATATCGTTTGCTTCCTGGGAATTTATCTGTCTACCTCATCCTGTGCTTACAAGGATCAAAGAAGAAAAAAAAGAGATTGAGGAGGGTACCCTGAATTCTTTTCCTGGCTCTACCCTTTGGCTGTGTGCTCACTTACTAATATTAGGGAAGCCCCTTTATCCCTTCTGAACTTCAGCAGTTTGCATCTCTGTGAGGTCCTAGTCTTTATTCTCTCTGCTTCAGAGGGGAGCGGAACATTTGGAAACTACTTGGGATTTGCAGCAGGTGGGAGTGCTAGGCTAACCCTTCATTTGATTAATGAAAAGCCAGGCCCAGAGAGGTTGCTGGGGCCTTCTTACAGTCACCTGGGAAAGGAGCCCAGAAGAGCACAGGCGGGCCTTGGGCTCCAGCACCAGGGTTCCTCTCTGTCCAGGAGTATTGACTTAGATAGCCTCATCCCCAAAGAGAACATTTCCAGTTGGAATCAAGTACTTTGATCTCAATGTGAATTCTCCTCCTATTAACTACTGGAGGTAGAACTTCCTCGTCAGGCATGTTTGTGACTGCTTTGGAACTCCTGGTCTCCATTGTTTTGGGTAGTCTGGGACCAGGACTCCCAAGACTGGCTTTTAATCCGCCAAGATAAAAGACCACAACTGTGAAATTGTATCATATAAGTTTGAATTGAATTTTATTTCTAAAATTTTAGTACATTTTACAATATGAAGTCACATCTTCAGAGTTCCTAGTCTCAGTGTTGGTGAGCTCTGTCTAAAACATTCTTTTCCTTTCTCCTTTTCTTTCATCAATACTTCCCATAAAACTGTGGAATGCCTTTTTCTTTTGGCAATTAGAGAGTTCTTGGAGTCAGGAAAAGCTGAATTCTGTTCCAGCCCCACTCTTAGGACAGTGTGACCTGGGCAAGCACCTTCAGCATCAGTTTCCACATCTGTAAACCTAACTTTCCAGGTTTTTTGTATGACTAAAGAGATAATATTTTTAAAAGCACATTGCAAACTTTGTCACCCTAAAAATGCTTGCTACTGTTAATATTATCATTTTTATCATAAGACTACCACCAATAATGATAACAACAAATAATTACTATCATTTGTTACTATTATTCTCTTTGTGCTTCCCAGTATGTTTATTTCCTTCTGAGTTCAAACAATAAACAATCTTTGTGCTTTGGGTTTGGTCTTTCCCTTATGGAAGTATTACCCTTTGGAAAAAGCAACATTATTTATACTCCTTGTTCCTTTTTCCTTTCTTTACTATTCGCTCAGTCCAAGTATTTTTTCATTTTAGGGGAAATCATAGTAATGCACTTGCCTTATATCTAAATTTAAGGAGTTATTTCCATTTTTTCTCTGAAATGGAAGTTCACAACTGTTATTTCATTTGTGTTCAGTATCTCTGTAGGAGGTGTGATCAAACCATCTGCTTGCTCTTTTTTCCCATAATTTCAGATACTATCAAGTCATTTCCTCATGGTCTTTTCTTTAAAAGTCATTTGCCATTCCTTCTTAATCTGTTCTCTTATGTGATTAAATGTATCTAATGTACCCATGTTTACAAACATCTGCTCAGGTCTATTAGAAATCAAATAATGTTGCCCTAATGAAATGAATCCTTTATACTCCTTTATTTCCTTTAGTGCTGAACTTTCTTTTTTCATAATGGCTTTTTATTTTCAAAGTATATGCAAAGTTAGTTTTCAACATTCACCCTCGTAAACCCTTGTGTTCCAACTTTTTCTCCTTCATTTCCCTCTATTCCCTCCCCTCAATAGCAAGTAATCTAGTATAGGTTAAACATGTGCAATTCTTTTTTTTTTTTTTCCTTTTTGCTGAGGCAATTGGGGTTAAGTGACTTGCCCAGGGTCACACAGCTAGGAAGTCTTAAGTGTGTGAGACCAGATTTGAACTCAGGTCCTCCTGACTTCAGGGCTGGTGCTCTAACCACTGCGCCACCTAGCTGCCCCAACATGTGCAATTCTTTATACACATTGCCCCATTTGTCATGCTGCACATGAAAAATCAGATCAAAAAGGGAGGGAAAATGAGAAAGAAAAAAAAAAGCAAGAAAAAAAATGTTGAAAATACTATGTTGTACATTATTAACATGTAGTGGACTTCCTGCCATCTAGGGGAGGGGAGGGGACTGGGGGTAAAATTTATAATGGAAAGCTTTGTAAAGATCAATGCTGGGGAACTACCCATACATATGTTATACAAATAAAAAGCTTTAATAAAAAAATAAATAAAATAAATAAATAAAATTTAAAAAAAAAAGAAAAGAAAATACTATGTTGTGGTCCCCACTCAGTCCCCACAGTCCTCTCAGTGCAGATGGCTCTCTCCATCCCAAGTCGATGGAAATTGGCCTGAATCACCTCATTGTTGAAAAGAACTATGTCTATCAGAATTGATCTTGTTACTATATAATCTTGTTGCCATGTACAAAGTTTTCTTGGTTCTACTCATTTCACTTAGCATCCGTTCATGTAAGTGTCTCCCGAACTCTCTGAAATCATTCTCGTCGTTTCTTACAGAACAATAATATTCCATAGCATTCATATACCATAATTTATTTAGCCATTTTCCAATTGATAGTCATCAGATTCCAGTTTCTTGCCACTATGAAAAGGGCTGACACAAACATTTTTGCACATGTGAGTTTTTTCCCTCCTTTATGATTTTTTTTGGGATATAAACCCAGTAGAGATTGAGTACTGAATCTCCCCCCCCCCTCCTTTCTCCTCTCTCTCCTCTCTCTCCCCCCCTCCATTACTCTTTTTTTTTTTTTTGGCTAGCTAGAAAATCCACACATATATATTCATGTGTATGTAAAATGATTATAGCAATGGAAATAGAACATTTGAAAATGAATTATAACAAACAAGCGTGGCTCCAGATAAGAGATATGAGATGATTCCCACTCTGACAACAATAGTGGATGTCAGACTTGGTAAAGGTGTTGACTAATTTTGCTGAACTTTTTCTTTTATTCTTTCTTATAAGTAATAGCTCTGTAGAAAGTGATTGAGGAAAAGGATGCAATGGGAAATATAGTTAATGGAAAAAGTCTTTTAAAATGTTAGAGACAGAGCTTCATCAGTAAGCTCTTTCTCTTGGAGAAAGTCCTATGTGAGAAGCATTTTTGGAAGGACAAAAGTAGGATCATGAACCCTAGTTTTTTGGGGGTTCTTCTTTGTTGCCAATTGCTTAAAGCCAAGTTTTGAAGTTGATTCACTTCCACATTGAGATCAAACCATTTAGCTTTTATAATACCTCCGTTTTTTATTCTTTGCTTTAGGTATTTTGAACACCTATGGAATCTTTTTTTCCCCCCTTTGGGAAACACTACTTTGCAGTTTGTTGTTTTTTTTTTTTTTTTTTAAGTTGATGCCTTTTGGTTTTTGCAACATTTATTTTAAATGGATCCTTCCTCCCATCTTACAAAGCAATCATTCCTTAAAATAGTGATGAAAAAAGAAAAAGAAAAACATGGTTCAGCAAAACCATCTATCTGTCAGAATGTAAAATCCCACATGTGAGTTTTTTGGTGTTTCTTTGAATATTTGATATTTATTGCTTCCTATGAAGCAATGATATTTCATCACATTTGTTTAAGATTCTGTTTAATTATTTCCCAATCTACTTTGTCTCCTGTTCTTTGCTATACCTTGGAGTATGTGCCTATTAGTAGGATCTCTGTGTTAAAGGATTTGGACATTTAGGTAGTATTCATGTAATTCCAAATTACTTTTTAGAATAGTTGGAGTAATGCATAGTTTCATCAACAGCATTTTATGTAACTATTATTTTTTCTACTAGTAAATTATTTCCCCCTAGTCTACTCCTAAGTTTCTGGTTTCTTTGAAAACTTTCGGCTTGACCTGTGCCCTTATGCATGCTTCTTTATTACCAGGCTATCGATGCAAAGAGCCCTGAGAAACGAACTCCACTATCCAAATCTCCTTCTGCCACAGCTACTAAAACTGCCTCAAAGAATACCCCAACCACCCCACGAGTCACAATGGCTGTTTCTCCGATGACAACTGGTCCAGCCAGTAGGAGCACTTCTTCTCCTCCCAAGAAGCCTTCCTGTAAGCATTATCCAGTGTTTTAGATTTTGAGGCCCAACCTCTCCCAGTGTTGGATTTGGGTAGTCTAATAATGTAGTTAAAGTTAGGTTCACTTATAATATATCCTCAGGAAACAATGGACTGGGCAAAACAGCCCAGGAGGTAGGTGGCGACTGGTTTTAACAGTAACCTACCAGAAAAGGCTATTCACTCATGGAACTTGACTCAATTAATTTCTGTATACCAGCACTTATTAAGGATATTTATAGGTGGCAACTAATCTACCTATTTAACAAATGGACTTCTTTGACAGGTCATTCTAGAAATTAAGCTACTAAAATTCCTCTTATTTGTATAATGGGTTTAACCCATTTAAAATAATCATTGGTGCATTAAGTCATGGTGACTACCATTTGCTCATTTCAGTACATTCCTGTTTATGCCAATTGGAGCAAAACTAACTGTTCTTTAACATGTGTAAATTCTGTTCTCCCAAAAAAAGTGAAATTAGCAGTTTTAAGTTTCCTTTCCCTCCCTCCCCACACTTACTCTATTTTACCTCTCCTTAGTTTAAATATCCAAGTCTCTCCATGCTCTGGGAGAATAGCTTCTTTGAATGTAAGGTGTAAAATTGTAGGAAGAGAGAGGACAAGGTCAGGGTTTAGGTGTTCTGAATTGAATGTTATATTTCTAGGGTAGATAATAAAGTAAAGCAGAATGTTCTTGTTGTCCAAGGAAAAATTTCTTGCTTGGGGGAAAGTGGAAGAAAACTATGATAAAGCCACTTAAAATTAAAGCACTATTAAAGCTGACTTTGCCCCTTCATCTTTTAGGGGAATTAGATAAATTGAATACGAATTCGGTTGGCTGGAGGCCTTTTTCACAGTGTTCAGTGACCCTGTGGTCCGCTAAGAATATGTCCCTCATTCTGCAAAGGCTGTGAGGGCCCTTAGTCATATGAAAGATCTAGGTACAAGTAGCGGTTTGATGTATGCAGCTCTCCCAATGGCAGTAAGGTAGGAATTGAGCTCATTTCCTACACTCTTCTCATGAGGAAAATTGCAATTGAAGTCAGTAGCACTTGCATGCAAGTAACAGGCTGGCCTCTGCAGAAGGGTTGTAAAAGAAATACCCCCCAAAAGTGTTTCTGTTCTTAGGAGCTAATGAAGGAGCTGAATAAATTCAGCATGCAATGCATGTTCCTTGGATAGCAGTCTAGATGTTTATGGGAAATTGGTGATTTCAAAAACTGAATCTTTACCGATGTGGTTTTACTTGTGTAGCTCTCAGGAACGAGTCCAAGCCGACAGACATCAAGAAGACTACTACAAAATCCTCCCTAGGTAACGGCATCTTGCACATCCTTTATGTATTATATTTATATATACCCATTTGTTTCATAAGAAAAGTATCAGTCATAGTGTCTCTTCAGCCTGAACTTTTTCTGTCTCATCTCATTTGTCCATCTTGCTCTGACTTTTTTCCAGCCGACTTGAGTCGTCCAAAGAGCGCCCCTACCGTTGCTCAGAAGACCACCAGCACCGTGTCTTTGGGGAGCTCCCCCTTGTCAGGGCCAGCTTCCAGCCGGGTCAAGCCCAAACCTGTCACCCTAAGGCCGTCTACCACCCCTTCTGTGGACACGAAGAAGCCAGGAATGCCTAAGGCTGCCCCAGCAAAACCAAATTCTACAGCCCCGCGGCCCGGTCGCCCATCCACTAGCACCTCTGTGCCAGACCTGAAAAACGTTCGCTCCAAGATTGGCTCCACAGACAACATCAAGCACCAGCCGGGCGGAGGCCGGGTAAGGCCCTTGCTTGGGGGTTCCTCCTGGGCCGCATGCTCCTCCTCCCTGCCCCTCCTTGCCCTTCCGGCCACCGATCACCGGGCTTCCCTTCTCCCTTGCTCCAGCTCGCAGCTGCACGGAGGGGCTATGCTCTGTCAGTTCTGCCTCAGAGAGAAAGGAGGGGTTCTAACCATCGAAATGATAACAAGGGATCCTGGACATAGCATCTTAGCATCCACATTCCCACGCTAGAATAAGACGTTATTGTCAGAAATATCGTCAGGCTTTGGCTGCCTGAAAGAATCCTGGCAACTTCTCTGCCACAAGAGAGATCAGTTGCTTGCCATCCATCCTCCATCTTGTACCTTTTCCCCAGTATCTGTGCCAGGAGGTTCAGTCTGGAAAAAGAGGGGAGTGCCCTCTAGTGAGCATTTCACAAACTACCTGTGCTCCAGGAGAGCTATGGGCCTGACTCAGGAGGAGACAATTGGTCCCCTTTCACCCAGGGATGTGGAATTTGGTTTCCAAAAGGACTGTAGTTTGGAGGGGCGTCCATGATCCGGTTTACTTAGTGATGTCAGGAAGACAGTGCCTCAGTAAGTGAGACTTTGGAATCCCTAAAAGCCTTAAGCTCCTAAGGAAAAAGCAGAGCTAATGCCCTTCATTGTTCTCTGGACCCAGAGCTGGGGAAGCCCTTCACCCCTCTGGCAAAAGCTTGTCATTTAGATCAGGTGGAGTCACTTCAATCTGAAGTTAGTGTAAATAGAGAGAAGATTCCCAGATCAGAGAGATTAGGGACTGGAGCAATATGTGGCTTCAGGTTGAATTAAGACTATGGTCTTCAGACCCATTCAAGAGCAGAGGGCTATTTAGAACCTCCTGGATTCCTCTAGGACTGTGGCAATAAAAGTCCTCCACTGCCTTCTTACATGCTTTTTATTCCTCCCAGCAGCAGGAGGCTTTGGTAATGACACGTTTACTTTTTTTGCTTTCCTTGATTAAAAAGCTGTTTTAAAGAGCTGCTGTTTCCTCTCCCTGAGGATATTTTAGAGTTCTTGCTTAAGGGTTATCCCTCTTAGCTGAATTTACAAAATTTACTTTTAGTGTCAAGATCATCACTACAGATGCATGTTGTATGGCCTTTTCTCACAATTGTCAAAGTTGAAACAGGAATTGATCAGAGAAAATCTGGCAGAGTACTATAGTTACCTTCTTCCATCCCTTCAGAACGTGGAGAAGAGAATAAAAAGGATATCAGCTGGATTTTCTGTAGTGCTTGATGGTTTACAAAGCATTTTTCCTTAAAACAACACTGGACATAATAATTGCCTTTAAAGTTTGCAAGCTATTTTATGCACATATTTTATTTAAACCTCTTAAAAACCTTATGAGGAAGGTATTATGGGTATTATGACCATTTTACAGATAAAGGAACAGGTTCAGAGAGGGTGAATAGTTGATCCTTGGGCATATGTGTAGGAAGTACCTTCGAATTCATTTCTTCCTGGCTCCAAGAATTCTACCTGAACCACTGTAGGATGGTTTCAGCTGTCATGGTCTCACTACTTGCAGTCGAGGAATCAAAACAGAATTTAAAGGATGGTCTGATTTACTTACAGGAGATCATGGGTAGGGGAAATGGTCTGGTAAGAAACCTTTTTATGTGTAAATAATTACTAAAATAGACTAACTTTGTAAATTAATGGGGATCCCTAAAGTTTGATTTGCTTATTTATACTTTGCCTCAGTTTCCTACTTGGAAATTCCCTTCATTATTGCAGCCCAGGGTAAGGATTTCTTTCTAGGAGCACAGATGTGTGTAACATTGAGGCTGCTGCCCTTTTTCATCCCTGGAATTCTTCCTTCTTGGAACTCTCCCTGCGTGCAGAAAGGAGAGATCAATGGTGAAGGCGCCATTCATTACACCCAGTTTGGGCCCCAGTGCTCTCAGTTTGAAATCACCCTCCATTTGTCTCCATCTAGGCCAAAGTAGAGAAAAAATCAGAGGCCATCGGTACAGCACGAAAGCCTGAACCCAGTGCAGTCACTAAAACAACCACCACCTTTAAAGCAGCTGAAACAAAAGAGAGTGCACAAAAACAGCCCAATGGGAAAGTGAGTTTTGTTTGAGAATTTCGCCTGTTGAGGATGGAGGCTCAGAAAAGTATCTCTTCTACTTTGAGCCACTTTTTCTTGTCTCAAATTATTATATTTCTTTCTTCTGTCTCCCTAGTCCCCTCTCTTGTTCTTCGTGTTCCCTTCTCCATATTTGATGATCCTGCATCAACAAGCCCATCATCTGGAGCTGAATGTCCTTCTTTTACTCAGACTTTGTCAAGGAATTTAGGGGAAGCTAATAGAAAATACTTCTCACTTAGGGTAACAAATTTCAAAAAAAGTTAGACATCCTCTTGTACTATGACAGTTATCCACAGTCTCTGCCCTACATTCAGAAAGACAATTTTTTTTTTTTTTGACTAGAAACATTCCTCAGAATGACTAAAGGATGAGAGTTGTCTCTGTTTTATCCCGGTACTCAGATGCATGGAAAGAAATACCCACAACAGAATCCTGCTGCTCAGAATCCTTCTGAGTCCTTGAGGTGGTCAGAAACTGCCCAAGTATGCCAGATGGATATGTCCAGGGAGAAAATAGAAGTGTTAGTGGAGTAATCCTGTCTAGGGAGAAGAAAAAATAAGTTGATTTATTTGTATTGTTTGAAAACATTCTAAGGATTTCTGAATTCTTTTGAAAGAAAAAACAAATTGCAAAATTTAAGCTTTCCATTACTCTGCAGCAGGTTAGAGATAAGATGAGCATCTTTAGTGTTTATCTTCACCTCCAAAATAATAAATATGATAATTTCTTTGATACTGAAGATTCCCAAGTTCCTACACATATCAAAAAATTCCCCCATTATGGGGGAAGATAAGAGAATATGCATTTCTGTAATCCCACTATGTTCCAGGAGCTCTGCTAAGTGCTTTATAGTGATCTCATTGGATCCTCACACAGCCCTGGAAGGTAGTGCTGCTATTACTATTATTATTCCCATTTTACAGTTGAGGAAACTGAAACAAACAGAGGTTGCATGGAGTCTTGTTTGAGACCCCAGTTGACCTGAGGTCTTGCTCTACCCAGTGGGCTCCCCTTGCACTCTGGCTCCATGCAGGGGCTGGCAGCTTCTTGATGACTCCAAATCAGGTCTGTGCTGCTGGAAATGCTAGAGCATAAAACCAGCTCCAGGTGGGAAATTCCTCTGGGAAGTGGCTGCATGAGAGCCCTTGGAGTCAGCATCCTCGCCTGAGCAGCAGGACCCACGGCCGTCGTTTTGGCTGCTGGAAGTGTGAGGGCAGCCATGAGCAGGCCCGGTCTGTGGCTCTGGTGGGACTTGGAGTTCGGCACTTCAGAAAGTTGCTCATGCTTATGTATTGTTTGAACCCATCTTTTGTAGCTCCAAATCTAGGGGGCCTTCAGTCAGCTGTCCAGAACAGCCTAGCACCTGCTCCAAATGTTAGGCTATAATTATAACTTCTGATGTCACTTAGAGGAATTGTTGTTGTTCCTTTGGCTCCTGTGTAGGACAGGGTTACCCAGCATGGTCTGGAAGACAAAAGGAATGATCTGTGATCTGTGGCTTAGGGGAACTTGGCAGCAGCCTTGAGGTTATTTCCTCTCTCTAGATAAGGTCCAGAATCTGGGGACGGAATCCAGTTCTTCTCACCAATAGGGTGCTGGGAAAGCCTTTAAAAATGTGTTGGAAACTTGCAGAGTTGAGACAGTGTCCTAGAGAACATAAAATGGGGAACAAAGGGTAGAATTTTGTGGGTTGGGATTTTTATCCAGAATTGAATGGAAATGTCTAGGAGAACCCTATCATGCACTGAAGAAGCCTAAGGCCAGAGATGTTTTGTTGTTCTGCCTTTGGAAGCATATTAATTTTATTATATGTATTATTTAAACATAATATATGTATTCTATTATATATAATGTTAAGACTGAAGTCTGTTCTCCAGCTTGTGTTTAAGGGTCCAGGGCAGATTTTAGATGCAGCTATTTAAGGATGCTGGGCTTTGTGGACCATTTGCCTTTATTGCTGAACAAGGTTTCTTTCTGTTGGCATGAGAAAGGTGTCCAATTAACTGGCGTCCAATGAATTTCTGTGCAGTCATTGCTTCTCAGATTAGCCAGGATCGGGAGTTCAGTGTTTGAGCAAAGTACTGTGCTCTGGGATGGCTCCTTTGGGAGCCTTTCCTATGGAGCCAATTAGTTTTTGCAAATGAAGCACACCCATATAATGGCCAAATGTTGGCGCATAGGGCATCTGGGGAGTAGGAAAGAAGAGCAGGTGGGTCTGAGAGTGCCCTGGAGACCACTAAGTGAATTTTTTTTTTCTTACACAACTAAATGTACTTACAAGGAGGTCTTACGACCCTATGAATTTGGGGGAAGGGGGATGGGCTCACCTGGGCCCTTGCTCAAGGCCCTAGCTCAGGTGACTAGAGAAAAGCCAAGGAGCATTAAGCTTATCCCCAGGGCCAGCGTGTTTGGTTCTTCGTATTCTGTCCTTTCACTGTTTCCCTTCTCCTTTCCCTCCCTCCTTCCCACCTCTTCAAACTCATTTGTCCTTGTTCCTCTGAGGATGGGGTCAAGCTTTAACCCAGCTCTCTTTGCTCATACGTCACAACTGTCATCTGTGGACTCCCTGTCTGCTGTGGGCCGGTTCTAACCAGTCGTCTCCCCTTGTGTTGTTTTTCCATTCTTTAACACTCCAGGTCCAGATAGTCTCCAAAAAAGTGAACTACAGCCATGTTCAGTCCAAGTGTGGTTCCAAGGACAATATTAAGCATGTCCCTGGAGGTGGGAATGTAAGTATGGGTTCTGGACAGTTTGTCTTTCTACTCATTTTTCTTATGAATAACATCCCTTAGTACCTGAGAATAGCAGTCTGTAATATTTTCTGAATACCAGGCTGAGAGAAGTAAAATGTTCCAAGGGACCAGCTTGGGTCATCGCTGTCTGGGAGATATTGATCATTTACTTCTTGGGAAAGCTGATCTCTACTTCCTTTGCCAAGAGCATAAGCCTGAATGCTTTAGTATTGCTATTTGGAGAATATGTATGATTTGGGACAATTCTATTAAATGCAGAAAAGATTAGGCCTCTGGCTACCCTGAAAAATCCTGGAAGGAAATAATTGTTATGTAAATAGCAGTTGCTGTTGATGCACCTATCCATCCAGGTTATTATGGCAGAGGGGCCTAATCCTTTCAGTATTTCTATATACCTAGCTTACTATGCATATTCCAGTAAAATAGGCCTTAAAACAAGATATTGGTGTGGCCATAGGCACTCAGAGCAGCCTTTCTTCCCTCCGCTGTACCCCTAAAATGATCTCTGCAAGTTAGAAAGGTAAGTGATCCTACAGTTCTTTTTATTCGCAAGATCCCTGATGGGGGGAAGGAAATTTGGTCATTCTTCTGAGCTTGGTCCCCAGTGCTGTTGTCTGGAATTGTTGGCAGCCTCCTCGCTGAGTTTCCATCATGGGATATTTTTCCCTCTGGGACTTCCCACCCGAGACCCAGGCTTCCCCAGACCCTTGGTCTGCCCAGTAGCCAGGGAGAATGTCTGGTTTGGCTCTGAGTGGGTTTGGTTGTTCAACAGTTAAGTTTGATTTTCTCCATAGTGCATCCATTTTATAGAAAGAGGAATACTCTGTGACCTTTAAACCTTAGAGCCCACTATCTGCTCCCGGTGATTCCTATTGGGACAAGTGACCCTGACGTAAGCCACCAGTACATAGCAGAGAGATGGCAGACTCACAGAGCTGCTTTCAGTTTTGTACACAGGCAAAGGGGTCATTTGTTTTGCTTGATCATACAGAATTTTTATGAAAATCTTTTCCTTTTTTTTGTGATTTCAAGGTGGTGTTTTGGGGTCAAAGATAGGGGTTACCCCCCAAACCCTTAGAGATAATACTTCAGTATGGTATTATTCATCCATGCTGGTGATTGAAGATAGGCTCTTTAGAGGAAAGAGGTAGACATTGTGGAGTACAAAATTTGGATTATCACAAGAAGAAATAAGATGGGAATGATGGGCTGGATTTCATCCAATGGAGGCCAGAAAAATTGGATTTTCTGAGAGATTTCAACTGAAAAATAAGTGTAGGAAGAAAATTGCCTTTGTAGATCTACCAGGCCATGTGTGGCAGCGTAGATGCACAGTAATTCTGAGGAGACCGTATCTAGAAGGGGGCCTGTGACAATAGTGGGGGGCAGCGAGGAAGGGGGTCAGGAAAACTTTCTTTCAGGTTCAAATCTGGCCTCAGCTGCTTCCTAGCTGTGCGATGCTAGGTAATAAGTTGAGCCTGCTTGCTTCAGTTTCCTCATCTGTAATATGAGCTGGAGAAGACAATGGCAAACCAATTGCCAAGACAATCCCAAATGGGGCCATGTAGAGTTGGACACAGATGAGAACAACTGAGCAACAATAAAAATAATGCTGGTTATTTAAGATGTCAGAGGATCATAGATTTAGAGATGAAAGAGATTTAGGAGGTGGTCTAATCCAGGGATTTTTAACCTGGAGTCTGTGAACCTCTTGGTGATCCATGAGTAGGTTTTAGGGTTATAAAAAGTATATCTTTATAATATGTCTTTTTTTTTTAACATCTTTATTTATACCCACATTATTTCTTTATAATCCTACATATTTAAACATGTTCCTTTAAAAACATTATTTAAGGAGTCACAATTTCACAAGATTGACACAAAAAATTTAAGAACAGGTCTAATTGAAATCCTTTATTTTAAACACCAGAGTGTGTATATGTGTGACTGAAGACTTTACTTAAAATGACAATATATCCAATTATGTATGTATGTTAGATCTCAATACACATATATTGCATTTCCTGGTTTTTGCCAGTTGTACCAATTAACATAGCTTTCATTTATTCATTTGCTTATTCATTTATTCCTTCTTCCTTCTTTCTTATCTGGGCTTACACCATTAGTAAGTGTTGTATTTGACATCAGATTTGAACTCAGGTCCTCACGATTCTGGGGCTGCTGCTTTATATCCTCTATGCCATTTGGATGCCCTTCTTTATTTTAAAATTAGTTTATTAGACTCTTAGCCAAGAGAATATTATGGACATAGCATTACACCAATATACCTGCATTTTAGTAAACCCTTTGAAGAGTTTGACAGTGTACTTGTAAAAATGCTGGAAAAGTAATATGGGCTGCAGGAAATCAAGTACATCCATAACTTTGCTATATGACCTATACAAATGTGATTATTGTATTGTTATTATCCAGGAGGAAGCTGTGTTTGTCTAATCCAACCTCTTCCTAATGCTGTGCCATGTTTAATATTTGCACTATCACCTTGAGTGAAATGCTTGTCAAATTTGTAGCTCACGTGAACCTTACAGGGACATGTGATAATTTTGAATATGTAACAGAATTAATATGCAAAAAGATTTTACCTAACAGAAGAGTAGGCAAAATGTAATAAAATGAATGGTAGCAATGATAAATCTAAAAATCCTCCTATAGGCTAGTGATAGACTGTATCTGTCACCTGCAGACCAGCTTGAGTAAGTAGAAGCCTGTCACTGGGCTGATTGTTTGCAGTATAATGAAATTTTAAGCCCTAACAACTAAGTCAGAAAAAGACTGTGCTCTTTGTCTTTGTGTCACCATACTGATGCCATCAAAATTACAGATGTTTGAAGTATATAGCTAAAGGTGAATTCCAATGCTAAACTTAAAAAAAAATTGGTTATTATAAATACTAAATTGGTAGATTTTTCGGCACAGTAGATTTTGTGAAAAAAGATCTAGATAGTTTGGTGGATTGCAAATAAAAATTCCAAATCTCAATAAAAGTTAAAATTCCAAATTGGTAGAAATCCCAAAGTTTCAATTGGCTTTACAAAAAGTTAATACAGTATGTGGCAGGATGAATAGAATGAGCAAAATTCTCCCTTTATCCCTTTACCCTGAACAGCCCACATTTTTAAATACTGTATTCATTTGTGGGTGCCACATTTTAAATGGAAGGATATTGACAATCTGAAATGTATTGGTTGAATGGCTTGACTGTCATTGAGGCTGCCTACTGCTTCCCATTTCTAGACATGCTTACATTACAATACTAGAGTCCCCTGGTAACTGAAATGTCTACCTCTATCACTCGTTTCTCAATGTGTGGAAAATGGCAGCAACGCGGCATCCCTCTCTGTAGATATCCGATGTCAGCTGGCTGCTGAGGTGCTGACTTTTTAAAGCAGGGGCTCTTTCCACAAGTTAGTATCCATCAATTTCATTGGGTTCATGAATTTGGATGACATCTAAATTTTCACTGACTATTGTGTTTTCCTCATAAGCTACTTATTTCATGCATTTTGAAGGATCCACAGCAAGAACTGGTTGTGACATTATGCAGACAAAACTGATATCAGGGCCAAGGGCTCTTTTCCTTTCTCTGAGTCCTATGGAAAGGGGTAGAGAATCTTCGCCTGAGTCTTTTCCATTTGAACCAGTTTATACCTGGGCTTGATCTTAATCAAAAAAAAGCTGTATTTGATGTTCAAGGATATGTTTATACATGCCCATTTGTATGTGAATACATGTATATTTGCATATATGCAAATGTATAAACATTAGAAAGTTCTGTGGAAAATGAGATTGTAATTGTCTTACTTCTTTCCTTTGTCTTTTTTTTTTCTTGCTGCTGTTGGTTCTTTGTATCATATTTGTTTCTGAATAAAGTCTGACCATATCTTCTCTCTTCTGACACTCCCATTCCCTTCTTTCTAGCCCAATTCAACAAACTCCTGTATTTCCCTGTTACATCTAGAATCAAATATTAAATCCTTTATTTGACTTTTCAGGTTTTTTATAATTTGCTCCCTTTCTGAACTTCTTAAAACCTTGCTCCCCTCTACATATTCTGCAGTCTAACGACACCGGCCCCACACATTTTCCTTGGCTTTTCCACTACCCTATGTGGAATATTCTCCTTTCTGACTTCCACTTCCCCTATAGATCCTGAAACCTCACTTCTGCAGAAAGCCTTTTCCTCTTCTTACTCTTGGTTCCTTCCCTCAGAGCCTACAGCCAGTTCACATTGTATTTTTCTTGTGGGTACATGGTTGCTTGTGTGGTGTTTCTTCCATTAGACTTTGAGCTCCTTGAGAGCAGCAACTGTTTTTATTTGCCTTTCTTTGTATCTCCAATGCTCAGCACAGTACCTAGCATATAGTGAGTTATTATTACTATATACTATATAATTATCATTATACTATAATACTAAGATAATAATTTTATGATATATAATACTATATATTTTTAGTATATACTACATTAGTAAATAGTAGTTAATTGAGTGGCATATTGAACAGAAAAACAAGTAAAAATGGCCAACACAGTGACCTTCTCTGACCATGGATGCACTTTCTGTATAACCCTATGATATTCCACTTCTCTTCTAAGAAGGAATTTCATCATTAGTTCTGAGATCCAGAAATGATCTTTGAAATTAAACTGAGTAAAGCTTTAATTTAATGTTTTTATTTACTCTGTTAAAACCATTTGGCAATCTGATTGTCTTGGTTCTGCTTTCTTTTCTCTGAAATTTAGTTAAAAATAACTCCATCTTCTTTGTATTCCTCATATTCATAATTTCTTATACTGTAATAATTTTCCTTTACATCAGTTTTCTGTAGTTCATTTAGCTACCACTTTACCCATGTTGGGTATCTGCTTTATTTCTACTATTTTGCCACCACAAAAAGTGCTGCTTTAAATATTGGACTTTTTACCCTTTGGGGAACATATGCACATTATTTGGGACTGCCAACTTTTTTACTGGGAACATAAGGATAATAGACTCACATAAACAGGGCTCTACCTGGCACGTTGCCATCTCCCATACCAGGTTGTAGATTCTCTTTAATATTTCCCTATCTAATGTTATATAGTCATTATCTCAAACTATTCTTTCCCTGAAAATCCCTCTTTCTCTTTCAAAAAGAATTTTGCCCACTGCTTGTACCCAACAATTCCCCCCCCCCATTCTGTCAGCCCCACTTTTAACACACATACATTAAACTTTAGGATTATATTACATGATTACTGTAGCTCATTTTTCCCTTTCATGCTTCCCTCTCCTTGTTTCTTATCCCACTCTCGCAGGCCCATTCTTCATCCCCTAATCTTCCCTCTCCTATCCTTTGCAGTGCCCACTATGTCCCCTATCTCATCACCAGCCTTAAGTATACTTCATAGCTCCTTGGAGGCTGGTGGTCAGTTATGGATAGGATGTAGATTAGTTGCAAGAAATGCGTTGCATGTGACTAGAATAGCATCAACAAAGAGACATGGCAATGAATTTGGTTGAAGAAATATGGGAGCCTGGGACTTAGGTTATGAAACAGATCTTTTGAAGAAATGCATATTTAGAAGCAAACATAATTGTTATCTCATGAAAACTCACAAAAGAAACTGAGATTTTCCTTTATTAGCTATTCTGGGCAGCTGTGTGTCGCCAACACAGACACAGAGATATGATCTTTGTGTACTGCTTTTAATGAGAGCAAGAAAAGAATCCATTGAATAATTAGAATTCGTTTCTTTTTTTTTTATTAAAGCTTTTTATTTGCATAACATGTATGTATAGTTCATCAACATTGATCCTTACAAAGCTTTCCGTTACAAATTTTCCCCCCTATTCCCCTCCCCTCCCCTAGATGGCAGGAAGTCCACTACATGTTAATTATATTAAAATATTTGACAAGTCAAATGTTTGTATACATATTTCCATACTTATCTTGCTGTGCAAGAACAATCGTATCTACACGAACAAAAAAGATCTGATAAAGGAAACCCAAGGCAAGCAAACATCCATAGAGATCATGGAAGTGTTACGTTGTGGTCCACATTTCATATCCTCTCTCTGGGTGTATATGGCTTTCTTCACTGAACAATTGGAATTGGTTTGAGAAATTTCATTGTTGAAGAGAGCCATGTCCATCAGAATTGATCATCATATAGTCTTGTTGTTGCTGTGTATATTGATCTCCTGGTTCTGCTCGTTTCACTCAGCATCAGTTCATGCAAATCTCTCCAGGCCTCTCTGAAATCCTCCTGTTGGTTGTTTCTTACAGAACAATAATATTCCATAACATTCGTATACCATAATTTATTCAGCCGTTCTCCAGTTGATAGGCACCCATTCAGTTAACAGTTTCTAGCTACTACAAAAAGGGCTGCCACAAACATTCTTGCACACGTGGGTCCCTTTCCTTCCTTGATGATTTCTTTGGGATATAAGCCCAATAGAAACACTGCTGGGTCAAAGGGGATGCACAGTTTGATAACTTTTTGAGCATAGTTCCAAATTGCTCTCCAGAATGGTTGGATCCATTCACAGTTCCACCAACAATGCATCAGTGTCCCAGTTTTCCCACATCCCCTCCAACATTCATCATTATCTTTTCCTGTCATTTTAGCCAATCTGACAGGTGTGTAGTGGTACCTCAGAGTTGTCTTAATTTGCATTTCTCTGATCAAAAATGATTTGGAGCATCTTTTCATATGATTAGAAATAGTTTTAATTTCATCATCTGAAAATTCTGTTCATCCCTTGTCCATTTTATCTATTGAAGAGTGGCTTGAATTCTTATAAATATGAGACAATTCTCTATATATTTTAGAAATGAGGCCTTTATCAGAACCCTTAAATGTAAAGATGATTTCCCAATTTGATGCTTCCCTCCTAATCTTGTCTGCATTAGTTTTGTTTGTACAGAAACTTTTTAACTTAATACAATCAAAATTATCTATCTGGTGTTCAAATAAGAGTTCCAGATCTTCTTTGGACATAAATTTATTCCATCTGCACAGGTCTGAGAGGTAAACTATACTATGTTCCTCTAATTTACTTATAATACCACTCTTTATGTCTAGATCATGAACCCATTTAGATCCTATCTTGGTATGTGGTGTTACGTGTGGATCAAGCCCTAATTTCTTCCACACTAGTTTCCAATTTTCCCAGCTTTTTGCCAGATAGTGAGTACTTATCCCAGAAGCTGGGGTCTTTGGGTTTATCAAGCTCTAAATTGTTACAGTTATTGCCTAGATTGTCCTGATATCCTATCCTATGCCACTGATTGACTGCTCTATTTCTCAGCCAGTACCAGCTGTTTTATAATATAGTTTAGAATTCATTTCATATCATTAGTCCATTAGCTTTAGGTCATTTGATTGACTTGAGAACTAATTTAAATTCCTCATCAGGGTGTCTTCAGTAAATATTTATTAAGCCAATCATAATTACTGAACCTGTGTAGCCCAGGTTTTAGTAAGGATAAGAAGATGCAGACAAACTCATAGGAGTGCAAATCAAACTGTGGATAAATGCCCTTTCCAGATTTTGCTCTAAGGTACTGTCTTCTCTCCTGTTTTCTTCAGGTGCAGATACAAAATAAGAAAGTTGACATTTCCAAGGTGGCCTCCAAGTGTGGCTCCAAAGCAAATATCAAACACAAACCTGGTGAGTTATCCTTCTCCCTAAGGTGGGAAATCGAGGACTTAAGAGATTGCCAAATACCCAGGGTCATAGCCCTTTGCATCGGGAGGAGAACATCTGCAGGATTTGTCACCTCCATTTGGTTTGTGTTCCCAGGCGTCTGATGTGATGGTTCTAGATGAGACAACCAGGAGCTGGTGATAGGTGGGGAAGGGGGAAAAGAGATTGTTGATAAGGAGACTGAGCTGGCTTAGAGATTAGTCTCTAAGTCTCCTCAACATTGATTTATAAGGCCCAACACCCTAGGTATTAAAGCCTGCAGTCCTACAGCCAATATTGGCCAGAAGCAAGTCTTGAAGAAAGATGTTCCTGACTCCTTGGGCCCAAGAGCTCCTGGGGGGTTATGACTTGGCTTCCCTTTTTTTTATGACATAGTCAAACTCTCACTTATTCTGAAGTCAGAGGACCTGGATGGGGGAATTTGAGGGAACTATGCTAATTCTTCCTGTGACTTATTTCTAAATCTAGCTCAGTTTTCTTTCTATTTAATTAGTGGCCTGGTCCAATTTCTTTCATGTGAAAAAGCTATTCAGTTATGGCAACTGTGAGAAAATATCATTGCTTTTTTTTTTTTTTTTTTAATCTAGCCCTATGTGGCTAGAAGGCTGGATCATCTTTACTTTTTTTTTTTTTTTTTAATTAAAGCTTTTTATTTGTATAACATATGTATAGGTAGTTCCCCAGCATTGATCTTTACAAAGCTTTCCATTACAAATTTTACCCCCAGCCCCCTCCCCTCCCCTAGATGGCAGGAAGTCCACTACATGTTAATAATGTTGAAATACGTGACAAGTTGTGCAAGAAAAATCCTATCTACAAGAAAAAAAAAAAGAAAATCAGAGAAAGGAAACACAATGCAAGCAAACCTCAATAGAGAGCATGAAAATGTTATGTTGTGGTCCACATTTCATTTCCCTCTCTCTGGGTGTATATGGTTTTCTTCAGTGAACAATTGGAAGTGGTTTGAGACAATTCTTTGTTGCAGAGAGCCATGTCCATCAGAATTGATCATCATGTAATGTTGTTGTCTGTATAATGATCTCCTGGTTCTGCTCGTTTCACTCAGCATCAGTTCATGCAAGTCTCTCCAGGCTTCTCTGAAATCATCCTGCTGGTCGTTTCTTACAGAGCAATAATATTCCATAATATTCATATACCATAATTTATTCAGCCATTCTCCAATTGATGGGCATCCCTTCAGTTTCCAGTTTCTAGCCACTACAAAAAGGGCTGCCACAAACATTTTTGCACATGTGGGTCCCTTTCCCTCCTCTAAGATCTCTTTGGGATATAAGCCCAATAGAAACACTGCTGGGTCAAAGGGTATGCACAGTTTGATAACTTTTTGAGCATAGCTCCAAATTATTCTCCAGAATGGTTGGATCCGTTCACAGTTCCACCAACAATATATTAGTGTCCCAGTTTTCCCACATCCCCTCCATCATTCATCGTTATCTTTTCCTGTCATGTTAGCCAATCTGACAGGTGTGTAATGGTACCTCAGAGTTGTCTTAATTTGCATTTCTCTGATCAATAGTGATTTGGAGCAACTTTTCATATGACTAGAGATGGTTTTAATTTCATCATCTGAAAATTGTCTGTTCATATCCCTTGACCACTTATCTGTTGAAGGGGATCACCTTACTTGTTGATCAGAAACACTTAACTAAGGACCTCGGATATGCTGATCAAGAATCCAGTCAGTTCTAAAGATTGGTGCACAGAGTTTTTTCACAGTTACAAGTCTCTAGCAATCCATATATCTTAAATGAAAAGTGACTATGTAGTGTTCAGTTACTTGTTTTCATATTCCTTTGATTGAATAGTCTTTTGAGGAGAACAAAACAACTTTTTTTTTTTTTTTAATGACTTCAGGGAATTATACCTCATTTTCCTTTTCCTAACTTGGGAAGTCCCTAATCTTCCAATTAGAAATCAAACTACCTAATTTTGTGTCCTGGTTTGTACTATTGTTTTCTTTGGATTAATTGGTCTTACTTGAATGTTTGAAATCTGTCTCAATTTTTATTCAGAGCCTTTGGACTCACTGGGCAGTCTGTTGACCCATTTATTAAATCTGTTTTATCCATAAATCATGTAGCTTGGGTAGTTTCCTTATTAATTATCCATCACATCCTGCTTCTGAAGATTACACTCTGTGACATCCCGGACATATAATTGAGTCTCCTAGCCCTCTTTTTCCTCATCCCCCAGGTCCTCTCCAGCTCTAAATCTGACTGGCAGGTCTTCCTTTCTCTCTTCATAAGGCATGAACTTGTCCACTTTCACATCCTCGTTGCCCTTCCTAAAATACTGTTCTGTTTATTCAACACATGCCTTGTGTGTTGTTTGACTAAAGCTAAAGCAAAGTGCAGATAGAATATCATTTCCTTAAGTTTGGATACCGTACCTTCCAATGTGTATCTAAAATCATGTGATCTTTTTGACTGCTCTATCTCTCTGTTAACGCATTCATGTTGCAATACACTATAAATTCTATTTCTTCAGTCAACTAACTGGGGTTCCTTCTTGTATTTGTAAAGTAATACCGTTTATTGTTTCTTCTGCCTTTTGATAAATGGAGTTCAATAAGACAGGTCAAGATAAGAAAAGAATTGAAATTCCCCACCACTTCTGTATCATTTCACCATGCCAGATTCCTGACCTCATTTAATTCTTTCTTTTTAGGTGCTCTCCATTATGTTCATGTGGTGGTTTTGCTTATTCTCCTACCTTTGATCTCCATCCATAATTGATCTTTACCATAATTGCTCCGTCAGGTTCCTTTATTTCCTCAAATGAGAACTTTTTTTTTTTTTTAATGATCATTAGTATTCTCCTTACTCTTTTACATTTTCTCTTCCTTTTGAATAAGGGGTATACATCTGGAACCATATTATAGTCATTTATCCCATGTCACTAAATCTCAGAGATTCTTTTTATGTTAAATATTCTTTCTTGTATAAGAATCCCCCAATTTATTTCATTGCTCACAAATATACTTTGAATATTTGTGTATCACCAATTGAAGCCATGGGTTTTAGTGCTAGTTCATTTTAATCCTCCTGGGGTATCCTGCTATTTTTCCTTTCTAGAAAGAATACAGTATTTAGTATACATACTATCTACCTTGATAGCTTTACATATACAGGTCTCTCCATTCTCCTTCCTAATCAGTTTAAAGTCTTTTTTGTTTAGATCTTCCAGATCCCAGGTAAATACATACCATCAACCTTTTTAAAATGTATTACACCTCTGATGGAAAGCTCCTCATTTCTGTTATTTTAAGCTATGGTTTAGAAATGGAAATCTTATTTACAGTCATCACCGTCTTAACCACATGTTTGGTTTCCAGCTTTGTTTATATCCTAGTTGTGAACATTTGCCTTCTGTCCAAGTTAACTCTTTGACATCAGAAGATTCCTTTTGAGTGTTCCCAGTTATTTAGTTCTTACTTCTTTTGTCAGTGGAGATTTATTATATAGAGAGATTTGTACCCAGAAAACATTCTCAGAAGAGTAGCAGAGTTGGAATTATCATTAGGGCTTCTGACCTAAATACAGGAATTTAGGATTGTGGTAGGCAGAATTCACTTGCTTCTGGTACCTCTGATATTTGAGACTCCCTTGTCTGCTCATTCCAATTCTACCTCTACTGAGTTCTGGGCTCAGCTGGGCTTAGGTTTAAACAACCGACTTAGGGTCACTAGCCCAGATTTTATTTTTTTCTCAATTTGAAAGGATCTGCCAGTATTTGATGTCCTTTGGCCTAGCCTTCAAAGTTACCCAAAGTTACCCCCTACACTGGGATGAAACATCACTAGACTTTATTGAAGAAATCATAACAGTTCTTATTTGTATGGCCCTTAAAGATTTATAAAGTCCTTTCCTCACAGTAGTCTTAGTAAGGACGTGTATTTTCCTCACTTTACAGATGATCTAAGCAAAACTGAGACTCACAGAGGGCAAAGAGACTTGTCTGGGATCATGTGCCTTAGAAGTGCTAGAATCTGGATTCAGACCTAGGTCTCCTGTTTGCCTCACTTATTATTCTTTTCACCATGGCTTTCTCTATGGTTCCAGGAGGAGGTGACATCAAGATTGAAAACCAGAAGCTGAACTTCAAGGAGAAGGCCCAGGCGAAGGTGGGATCCCTGGATAATGTGGGGCACTTGCCTGCAGGTGGCACAGTCAAGGTAGATCCATGAAGGGGATGGCACTGGATTGGGGCATTAAGCCCCAGGAGAGGGAGGAGGGTCCAGTGGGGATGGGAGGAGACCTGGGGGATAGTCCAGCCTGCTGGGAGAAATTGTCAAGGTGCCAGAGATCAGCCGCTGCCCCTCAATCTTCCCACAAGCAGTGTGTTCACTCACTCCATTACCATCACCACCTTTGTTGCCAAACCCAGAGATAAAGGAAGAGGGATAAGGGGCTGTAGGAAGAAGAAAAGGGACGTCTACAAGTGGGAGAAACTCTATAGTCTAGTTCATTAGTGTACCTCTTCTCCCAACCTCTGGGGAAATGTGGCTTTCCTATTTAGACTGTGCTTCATCTTAGGATGGAAACCAAAATTCATACCTCTTTCCCCAATATGATATCTTGGAATTATCCTCTCTGACTCTTCTCACTAGCCCTCATTCCCAATGGGAAACAATACCAGGATATTGTGCCAGAGATTACCTTCTCTGACAAAATTCTTTTTTTTTTTTTCATCCTCAGTAGTATTTTATTTTTCCAATTACATGTAAAAGATACTTTTCAGCATTGATTTTTGTAATTCTTTTGAATTAGAGACTTTTCTCCCTCCTTCCATTACCTCTTCCCTCCTCAAGACAGCAAGCCATCTGATATGGGTTATATATGTATAATCATTTTAAACATGTTTTCACATGTATCTGATAGAACTCTTAAAAGGCAAAAGATACTTCTCAAACACTCCCAACTTCTGTTGATAATTCAATTGCAGTACATCAAGAGCTCAGGTATTGTTCTAAACCCTTTGTGACACAGAACAAACTTGTCCCTGCTTGCTTGTTGGCTTTGTTGCCCATTCTGAATCCCAGAATTTTGGAATTAAAATTGACATTAGGGCCTTGCAAACTCACCTGTACTTGAACAGGAATCCCCCTTACCACATGCTAGTTCTCGAATCACTGGGAAGGGAAGCTCATTTCTCTCTTGGCTTTCTATGATTAGGAACTTTTTGATAACAAGCCAACTTCAGCCTTTCCTCAACCTTCTCCCATTTTTTCCCTGGAGCCAAGTGGAAGATTGTACCACCATTGGCTAGTCTTTTTCCTTCCCCACCTAGCCCTGAGGGCAACTGCGGCATCAAAGGCCTCCATATTGGTAACTTATCTGTTAGGTCCAGCTCTGCTTTGGAGAGAATAGAAATGTGTCCCAGGCTACTGCTTGATTCCATAACCAGTCTTCTGAATCGGCTTTCCTTCCTCTTTCCCCTTCTCCCTTTTGCATTTGACTTTGCCCTTCTGTGACACCTTGATTGAAGGGCTGTTTTTGAATTTGGAGCTATTATAAGAGTTGCTCATGAATCCTGAGCTCAGGTTTGGCTGTTAACCATCAGCTACTTCACAGAGAATAACCATTTTTCCTAGACTGGGACTCCCTTCTTCCAAAGCACTTTGGGTTTGCTCTATGTGCCAAGACATTGTCTGCCATTTATTCCATTGCATGAAAAGGGCTTGGGAGCATCTGGGGACCGTTCTGGCAGGTTCAGAGAGATGCTGGGATAAGAGCCTGTGGCCCTTAACTCTAGAGGCCTTTTAGAATGTAACATGATGTTCTTTATCTTGAAGAAACAGCCAAGCCAGAGATGAAAATGAACAAAGAGATAAGTCTCAGTCAGCATTTATCAAGTGCCCAAGATAAAGCAGGGAAAGAGGGAGGGAATGGAGTGCCATTGACTTGTAGAACCAGAATTAACCCTAGAAGTCATCCAGACCAACCCTCTCATATTATAGCCTTGGAAATGGAGCTCCTTGTATCCGGTGTCCCATAAAAAGTGAATGATAGCATTAAAAATAGAATCCAGATTTCCTTTTCACCTAGTCTCCCTGGCTGTTGAAATCCTGAGACTACATTCAGTGGGTTCTAAAACTCCTTTGGCTCATGACACCAGAATATAAGGTGAGGATCCCAGCCAGGGAGTCAGTTGCTGGAGACAGTGCTCTGATCCCTGAGGTTAGATGTCTAAAAGATAATAGATTGTGTGAAGACCCTGTATTTAGTTCACTAGAATGTTTTTTTTCCTTTTTTTTTTTTTTTGCTGAAGCAAAAAAGTTTTTAAAAATTATGTGACTTGCCAGGGTCACACAGCTAGGAAGTGTTAAGTGTCTGAGGTCAAATTTGAACTCAGGGCCGCCTGACTTCAGGGCTGGTGCTCTATGCACCCAATGGCACCACTTAGCTGCTCCTGCTAATTTCTTTATGTGGATTTGGGTCAAGTTTTAGAGGAGAGACTATCCCTTTCCCCCAAAATTTTTCCATGTTCCACATGAGAAATCCGCGAGGAAATTTTCTGGAATTTGGCTGAAAAGAAGGAAGTTTCATCCCTTTAGGGCTTTAGGTTAATTAGATTCTTTAGAACTTGCCCCCAGTTGTTAGAAGCAGCAAACCGAGGCCATGCCTGGAGAAGGGACTCGCCCAGCAGTGGCGGGTAGTGGCTCCTGGATTGGAGGGTGCCTTTCACGGCCCCACTTTGCGAGGTCCTTCCCCCTCTCGGCCGGTCCTGAAGCAGGGCAGGCTGTATTGGAGCCCTGGTCGCCACGCCATCCCACCTCATCCTCCTATTGATCATCCATTGTCTCATCCCCACCCCACTGTTTCATTGTAGACTGAGGGGAGCGGCGAAGCGGCCCCTCCGAGCGGGGAGCCGCCTGAGGCCCAAGCAGGCTCCACCACGCAGGCGAATGGCGTGGGGCACCCAACCCCCTCACTGGGTGGTGACCAAAGGGAAACTCAGATCTTCGACTCCCAGATCCAGGAGACAAGTAAGTCGGCCATGCCTCCTGCGGGCTCCCCCCAGCCCCGCCCGGCCAGGCGAGCTCCTCCGAGAGATCTGGCCAGCTCACTTCTTCAAATTGAAACTTTGTAAAAGAGGTATCTGCCCACGTTTTAATGAGCCGCTTAACTTTTATTTTCCAGGCATCTAATGATGAAATTCTGGTCTCGTCTTCCGTCCCTCCTCCAATGCCCCCGCCCCTGCCCCGCCCCTTCTGCCTCTTTCTTCCGCCCCTTCCCTTCTGTGTCCCCGCCCCCTCCCCCTGTCTTGCTACAGATTGAAACCTACAAGCTGACGTTCCGTGAAAACGCCAAGGCCCGCACTGACCACGGAGCCGACATCGTCTCCAAACCCTCCCCCTTCCCCGGCAGCGCCACCTTCACCAGCCACAGCTTCAGCTCCCTCGCCTCGGCCACCCCGTGGCAGCAGCAGCAGCAGCAGCAATAGCGGGCTCCGGCCGGGAGAGCTGCCCCAGAGGCTTGGGCCTGCGGGCCTCTCCGGGAGCTCTCTGGGAGCTGGGCCGGCTCGGGCCTCGCGTGGTCCCCAGGCTGGAAGGCCCGAGTTCAGCGCGGCTCTTCCCTTCTCCCTCCCCGCTCCGGGCTGCAGTTCTTCAGAGCCCAGACCTCGCCGCTGCATTTCCCGTTTGGGAATGGTGGACCTTCCATAGCAGGGCTTGGAGGGAGGGCGGGGCTAGAGACCGGAAGAAAGCTGAAGCCTTCCTGCCCACCTACGACCCATGCATGTCTCCTCAAACCTGACTTTCCCCATCCATTAAAGCTGAATCTATACACACGCACTCGGCCTGTGCCATCCCCAGGAGCCGGGCTCACGAAGGGTGGCTTGAGTTGAGCTCCAGTGGAAAAAGCTGGCAGCCAATTTCTCGGTTTTTTCCTTTTCCTTTTTTTTTTTTTTTTTAAAGAAAAAAAGAGAAAAACTAAAAAACCAACATAAATTTTTTTCTTGCTGCTTAAGTTTCTGGTGTTCCTATTTAATGAAAAAATATATAATGCACACACTCTAGGCTGTTCTTACCCAATAATTATAGCTTTTTTTTTTTTTTGTGATGAAGTGTTGACAGTTTCATTGTGCTTACCAGCCCCATGTAAGTTTCCTTTATTAATATTTTTTCCCTTACTCCCCTATTTCCAACCCCCGCAGTCCTAGGAGAGGTAGAGATGGTAATCTCCATATTGACATACATATCCATGCAGGTGTAACTTCTTTCTTTTTTTAATAATCTAAAGAATGGATGGAATTTTTTTATGGGTTGAAGCCATGTCTGAAGAGAAAGTACCAAGAATGTGTTTGAAGGGAAGATGGCCTTGGGAAACATTTCATTCAGTTGCCATAATGGATTAGCTGGGTGCCTCTACTTGGTGGCCAAAGGCCTAGTCAGAGAGAATTGGAATGCCAGCCTGATGTGCCCATCTCAATGGGAGGTCTACAGGGGAGGTACATCCCCTCCCCCCAAGGGAGATGGCCAAGAGGAATAGTGGAAATGGGGCAGGAGTTGGGGGACTTACCCTAAATAGTTGGGATTTTTTTTTCTATTATGAGAAGGATCCGGTTTGATGTGTGATGATCATGGGGTTTGTGTGTGTATGTGTGGGGGGGGTGGTCTTTTTTTTTTTTTTTTTAAACAAAAGAGTGGTTGTAGGGTTTATGTACTGTATCATGCCACAGGATTGAGGTTCTAAAGAATCAGGACCCTCTCATCAAGGAGCTATTGCAGAGAAGGAAATTGGGTTTTGAGGGACAGAGGCTCTGTGGGGCAGATGAAGTACCCCAAACAGCTTTGTGCCCAGGGGCAAGTGGATTTTAAGGGGGGGGGTAAATCAGGTTTTACAAAGCAACAAAAAAAAAGAAAATTAGAAATGGAAGAGAGCCTGATTAAGGAGAGGATAGGGGTGAGGAGTGGACGGGGTCCAGAGGAGCCCCCTCAAGGGCCAGGTGCTCCTCTTGGGGAAAGTTAATGAGAATGACGTGAAATCCTGGGATCTGTATGACACATGAAGATTCTTATTGCACTTGTATTTTTTATATTAAAGTTTGCATGGTTTCTAATAAAAAGACATTAAAACATAATGTAGTTTGCATTGAAAATGTCTGGGAGTCTCTTAAGTGATTTTTCCTCCTGAATAACTAGATCCATCAGGATAGCTTTGCATGTGACAAAGGATTAGCCGCCAATCATTACTCAGTCCTGACCTTTTCTTTTGACTTTTGGCCCCAGTGGCAGAGTGGCCAATTACCTTTTGAGGTTGGAATTTATTTAAGTTCAAATGTGATCCTTCAACTGTGTATTTTGGGGAAAGACACTTTAATTTCTACCACACTTCTGTCCACCATGTGCTTATTGACTTTTTGACTTCCAAGCAGTCATTTTGACCTTCCAGCCTATCACCTTTTCCTTTTACAAACTTCCATGGGATAGGAGATTTAACAAGATAGAAAGGGAGTGACTGCAGATCTTAGTGATGGTGGAGGGGTTGCTCTTAGTATCTCTCCCAGCAATGTCCATCCAAGCAGTCCTTCTGGACTGGGGAGCAAGTTTCTAGAGGTTTCTAGCCAAGTAATTCTCAGGATAAAACTGTGACTTTGTTCTTGACCTGCACGGTAGATAAGGGCTTTTGTTTGTGATGATCGTGAGTTACTGTGCATAGATCTCAATCTCACCCTTCAAATGGCATATCTAGGTCATTTTTGCCTAGATAATGCAAACTGAAATCTTTTGGGATCCTGACTCATGATAGAAGGAACCTTAGAGGGTAATCCAGTCCAACCAACTCATTTTATAAATGGGGAAACAGTTTCAGAGTAGTAGCTTGCCCCAGGGGGACCTAGAGAGTAGCTCACAGTGGCAGCTTGATGCTTCCTTTTAAGCAGAGAACTGCAAAATGTGTAGGAAGTTAAAACCAGAGAGGCTCAGTGAAGTGAGGGTTTTTGGAGAGAAAGTTGTGGGCCTATTATCACTTCTAGTCTGAGTGGAGGAAAAGTTTTGTTTTCAAAAGGAAATGGGGTTTTTGTTTAGTTAGCTAATGGAGTTAGAGGAGTATGTGGGCAACAGGCAAGTATAAACTAGATTTCTCTGGTACTCCCTTGCTATCCAGTGGCAATCTGGACTTATGGAGAGCTTTCGCTTGCTTGGGGCCATTCTTGTTTTAATCGATAGCATTCTGAGTCAGGTTTCCCAGAGGTGTCTGGCCTATGAGGTCCTCCAAAAACTGAGGGAGAGAGGGGAACTTTTCCTTAGTTACCTCTTCCAGCAGAAAGATCAGACCCTGGTCTGTCTCTGTTGGGAGTAAGTTGGAGGTGTTAAGCTTAATGTATTAAATGAGATTCCTTGATCAGTCAGTCCTGTGCTTCCCAGAATCAGTAGGGCTTTTCTCTCCTCACCTAGATGAAGTCTTTGATGCGGTGGGAGTGTGATGATGGTTTCCATTTTTCCCCATGAATCTTTATCCGCTTCTCAGGTTCTGGGGGAGAGACAGGCAGATCCAAGGCAAATTCTGCCTCATCAGAGAGGGCCAGGGCTATTATTGGATGCTGTTGTCTAATTTAATTTGATAGCCCTTCATGACTGCCGGATATTGTCCTAGCCTGGAACTGCCCTCCTTTGTAGTAGTTAATTGTAATATCACACTAAGAACATCATCTCCTTTCTTTCCCTGTGTGGATAACAGGGAGCCTAGGGCAGGGGGGAGTATTTGTTCTCTCTCCACCCTCCCCTTCACTTCAGGCCAACCCCAGAAGCAAGATAACAAGGAAACACAAGCAGAAACCTGGGAGGAGCACTTCCCCTTAAACCTGCCCTCCTCCCTGCTCCAGGGCAGGGACTAAGGGCTGAGGGACCGTGAGCCTCAGAATTCCCATCCTGGTAGTTTTCTTCAGAAGGAATGCTGTGCCCTTCCTCATCCTCTCCCAGGTTGACATTGGCAACCTGCTACGTGAACATAGTCCACTGAAAGGGCTGAGGGGATGTGCTTTGGAAAAGTCTTGAGCTCGGGGTTTTTTCTTTTCTCATTCCCCCTGTTTGCTTGTGGTTATTGTTGCTGTCCCTCTTCATACTTGTTATATGGCACTCTTTGAGTGACCTTGTGATTTTGACTATTGTAAAGAGTTGAAATAACTACATAAATAAAGCTTCTCAGTGTTCTAACCCAGGGACGTGGCTGTCTCATTTCTACTCCCAAAGAACTTGATTTCTTCCCAGAAGTTATTACAGAATGAAGTTGTGCTGCTCTTCCCCCTCGACTCCTCATAGGACAAGTCATTTGAAGAACTTATTTTACTTCCAAGGACCTCTACCTTCCTAATCTATTAAAGGGAATCCTTTTGTCTTTTTTCATTCATTTTGAAATATGGAGATAAAATAGATTAGAGAGAGAAAGAAAAGAAAAATGAACTTGGAAAGAAGAAAATGAGAAAACTATTAAGTGCATATAGCTGTTGGGATCTAACAGCTAGCTATATTCTGGTTATCTACTCTTTCTCCTCTAATCCCAAATCCAGCCCACAGCCAGAGGAAGATCTTCTATTACACTTTTATTGTGCTTCCCACCCTATTATATACGATGTTGTTTTGCAAAGAGAAACTGGGGGGCTTTTTCTCCATGGGATGGCATGGTGCTGCTCACAGGGTAGAGCCTCTCCTAGGTGGGGTCAGTGATAAACATGGATCAACTTTGTTAGAGGGACTGGTGACAAATGATTGAGGACCCTATTAAAGTTGTGCACCCCATTGCTAGGAAGGGATTTTAAGAGAATGGAACCTGGGAATGTTTGGTCTCATTTGCAGAGCCACTTTGAATTACCCCATCTCAATTCTGGGGAGTTTTGAGCCCTCCAGGAGCCAAGAGAAGCCTCTCCCCATCTTCTCTCTGCCCTTTAAAAACCAAGGTACTGGAGATGATTTTTACCTAGATGAGTAGTTCTAGATCTAGAAGCTAAGAGGATCTTGCTGGTCTGAGAAGAAATGGGAAATACGTGAGTATGACAAGAGTGAAGGAAAAAAAATTATGCTGCAGTTTCCTATTGACGACAACTTATAAAAGGGTTGAAGGTGGTCTTCTCAATGGACAGCCTATGTTTTGTAATAAATAACTGACAGAGCACTTGCTTTCTTTACAATACCAAGCCAGGAGCAGCAAAACGTACTTCCTTATATAAATAATGAGATATGAACCTGTGTGACTGAAAATGAAATGTCCCTTGCCGCTGAGATTCAGGTCCAAAGTTGCTTTTTATGGTCCAGACCCATTTTTGTACAGATGATGAGCTAATAATGCTTTACATTTTGATGGCTATTGTTCTGTTCTAAAAAGGATCTTAATAGATTTAGGGATGCAGTTTCCCAATCCTCAGTTCGAAAGATAAAATTGTTAAGCCTGTTGTTTAAAGCCCTTCAAATCCTAACGATATAAATTTCTAGTTTTAAGAAATCTGGACTATTTTCCCATTCCAATTGCTTCATCTAAAATCCTATTAAATATTTTTCCTCATTTCAAAAATTGTTGAAACACATTTGGCTTACATCACATAGGCCTTCAAAACAGTTAAAAAAACATTTTTAGCTTAAAATCATTTGGCCCTTTCCACTCTACATTCTTGTTGGAAGGGAGTACACGCACACGCCTACTTTTCATGTCACCAACCAAAGCAGAATATGTAACCTCTTCAAGGTAGGGATTATGTCCTTAAATAAGTGCTTTATGTTTGAACTGAGGGGAAAAACCCAAGTAATTAATGCATCTATAGAAGATGCAATGAAATCAGGAATAACCAGATAATTCAAATATTCCTCCATTAAAATTTAGAAAATACATTTTCATACTACTTGATTATTTCTAAGGTCCTTTGCAACCTTTCCAAGTCAGTGACTTCATTTTTTTTTTTTTGGCTGAGGCAATTAGGATTAAATGACTTAACCAGGATCACACAGCTACAAAGTGTAAAGTGACTTTGAGATCACATTTGAACTCGGGTCCTCCTGGCTTCAGGGCTGGTGCTCTTGCCACTGGGCCACCTCACTGCCCCCCTGGGGCCTAATGTGCCCAAGGTGACATAGTACATGGCAGAATTTGAGTCTTATGAATGCCTGATCTATTCCAGGCATTGAAAAACTACTAGCACCTACCTCATGGCATCGAGAGCTTATGTTGAGGCAGTTGCTGATTTTACCTATCCCAAAAAGGATATGCATATTGAAGTGAGAAAAATTTATATTCTAAGAGCCCAGTCATTTTCTAAGCAGCCACATTAACTTTTGGAACAAAAGCAAGTGCCAATAAAAATAGTATTACAATGCTTTCACAAGGGATAAATAGAACTTTATTTAAATAAACATTTGCGCTCTGTACATAGCCCCAGGGTCGGGGAATGGGGAGGGGGCTCAGTCATCAGCGGTTTTACGAACATCAAAGCTACCGCAAGGTCCACGCAGCAGCTCCACAAGCAAGGCCAGCAACTGACTGTGCTCCTGCTGCACATCTGGCGGCAGGGCGGGCAACTCACACTGGAGGCTTCGTTCTACCATTCGGCCCAGGGCCCGGCGAAGCTCCCGTAGCAGCCGAACAGTGTGGGAGTCCCCCTCTAGCCGTAGGAGATCACTGTCACTCAGGGAGATGGTGGCACGTCGCCCATCATCTGGGGTTAGGAGAAGGAAGGGAAGGGTCAGAAGTCTCCATAGCTAGCAATTCATGGGCACTAAGGATGAGGACAGGAACCACTGACCCAACAGGGGGCTGGAAGAGAACTTG
>JAJPUD010002146.1:310840-349477 GCA_023553655.1 Myrmecobius fasciatus
TGGTTGACTTGTGCAGCAGGATATTGCCGGCTTTGGTCCGGTAGGTGACACTATTGGGCTTGAACTTCCCCTGCCGGGTCACCTTACCCTGCCTCACCTGTGGGGCACAAAGAAGATCGATGGGGAAAAACAAACAAACATGTGTGAACTGGAAAGCCATGAGCCCAGTCGGGCAGCGGTCTGAAAAAGTGTTCTTACCCTTTTGGAATCCAAGAGTTGCTGTCTTAAGTCTGGCCAGGCCTTTCCCCCCACTTTTCCTTCACCCCTACTGAGATGAGTGGGGGATCACCATGCCATCCCCAGGTCCTATACCTGAATGAGGTTGGGGTAAAGCCCAGCCATGAGCACCCCTTTCACCAGCTCCTCCTCCTCACTGTACTGGTTGCACTGGGCTGAGGGCAGGGTGCAGTCTGATGGCTTCCCCACCAGGAAGGCCTCATAAATGTTCTCTGAGAACTGCTTGATGAGGCCTGAGAAAAGAAAATTGGATGCAGGGTAGAGAGAAGAGAGATCCCAACCATCACTTGGGAAGCCCTATGCAGCCTGGGTGTATACAGACAAGGTGGGACAGAAGGCCTCTCTATCCATCCAACACAGGCTACAAAAAACTCATGGACAAAGAACCCAAGGAACAGAGGAAGGGGCTGGCACTGAAATGTGGCCGGTGGGAATGGGGGCAGGAGGGGAAAAGGACAAGGCAGTGGAAGCTGGGTGAGTGCTGACCATGGATAAAACGCAGGCTGGGGGCATATAGCAGGTTCTCCTCCAAGTAGTTCTCTCGAGAACTACGGTCCTGCCAGCGCAGCACCTCCTCCCAGCCAGCGACAGCCCGGACAAATGCCAGGTGGTCACTTCCACTATCATGGCTCAATAACGCCTTCACCTGAGAAGAAGAGAACAAATAGAGAAATCAGTCAATTAACCTTTATTAAGTACCTACTATCTGGTAGGCCTTGTATAATCCACTATACAGGGACTGGTGGGACCAGCTCAAGGAACTGAATAGTGTGTAAAACACCTAAAAAAAAAAAAAAAAAAAAAAAGAAAGCCTTGGATAAAGACCTGCCATAATGGGGTTTGGAAAGGAGTATACCAAGAGGCAAAGGGTCTGACCTTGTCCACCTCAGCACGGTTCTGCAAGCTACTGCTGAAGGGGTCTCGGGTGAGGCAGGAGACAACAACTAGCAGAGGATGTAAGCAGCGGAAGATGGCTGCCAGGACGATAGCCTTGGCAAGCCGAGGGTCCGTGGAGATATGGGCAAGACGCTGACCCAAGGTAGTCAGGAATTCCCTCTGGTCCAGCACACCTGCAATATTCCTTCTGTCATTGTAACTCCCAGAATAGGTCCCAGACCTTTTCATCTACCCAAGGATTAGGGGCCCTTCCCCAATAACGCCAGCCCACCAAGGACCCCTAGTTCCATCTCCCATGAGCAAACTGAAGAGTGTCCATCTGTTCATCGTCCCTCAGCCCCGGTCTAGGAGCCAAACCGCCACTCACCGATTTCCTGCAGTAGGATCACAGCCTCATCTACAGCCTTGATGTCGGGGCTATCCACAGCCTTGGAAAGGAATTCGACAGCCTGCAGGAGGAGGTGGGGGCACGATGAGTCTCTAAGGACTGCTGCCCTGCCATCCCCAGGGAGGTACACCCATCAGAAGCCCTCCTTGGCTCCCTTCACACCCTTACCCTTCAGAGCCCTACCGTCTTCTCAGGCATATGGATCTTCGCTTGCAACACCAGGTTTTCCAAGGGGGTACGCAGGATTTCAGGAACCTGAAAAGGTGCCATTTTCTCCAGCCTGCTTCGTGGAAATAGGTGGTAGGCAAAGCCTGACTGGCACCGCCCAGCCCTTCCTCGGCGTTGGATCACATTTGCCCTTGACACCCATACTGTTTCTAAGCAGGACACCTATCAGGAGAAAATGATAGAGACGTGAGGTTAGTGAAATACGGCTCCTGCTTTGCAGGTAGCACTTCAAACTTCCTACTAGAAATAAGCTGAATTCTTAGAAAAGAAAATTTACTTCCCTAACACTAAGTTCGTGATCAGAAGAAAACTATTGAGTTTTGTCTCCCAGCAGCACAATATCCAGCTTATCTTTTGGATTCAGTATGATAGAAGATGGGGAAACATATGAAATATATTTTCTAGTCTAGTCTAGTCACAACCTCGTCTACAGCCTTGATGTCGGGGCTGTCCACAGCCTTGGAAAGGAATTTGACAGCCTGCGGGAGGCCAGGGGCATGATTCCCATAGCTGAAGAAAGGTAGAGAATCAGTTACTGGGTCAGCTGCTCCCCTAAGCTGCAATCCATCCCTGTTCAATATGGACAGTTTCAGGGGAATGGTCATATTTGTTCATAGGTTTATGCTTTTCAAAGGGCTTAATCATCCATTATCTCATATAATCCTCAAGAAGTTAGGCAAGATAGGATTATCTCCACTTGGCAGATAGGCCAACAGAGGCCTAAAGAGGGTGAATGGTATAAATGTAAGGAGTATCGGATTTGGTTATGGGAAACTTGGGTTAAAAAACTTGCCTCTCATTCTTATAGATGACATAATTACACAAGTTATTTAATGTCCTAAAGCCTTAAACTTGTAAGCTGCAAAATGAGATGAAAATGTCAGCACTACTCTACCTGACAGGACCCACATACAAGGCAGGCATTTTGTAAAATTTGAAGCATTACAGAAACATGAGAGTTCATCTGTTATCTATCGAGGAAGTTTAATATTGGAATCGGGCTAGAGGCTAGGTCTTCCAGCTTAACATCCCCATTCCCCTTTCCAATGCACACTCCTGGAGCTGTTCCCAAAGCCTCACAAGCTAAAGCTACAGGCAACTGACAGAGCTGGGAAATGGCAAGAGATTTGCAGTTCATCAGGAGGAAATACCTTGGTCTTAAGGTCATAGCGCTCCTCCTTGTGCAGGCCACTGTCCACCACATGTACTATGTCGTTGACCGTGATGGAAGTTTCAGCAATGTTGGTGGCCAAGACAATCTTGCGCACCCCTGTTGGGGGCTGCTGGAAAATTGCCTTCTGGTCCATCATGGGGATGTTGGAGTGCACTGTTTGGGGCGTGGGGGGTAGGGGGAAATAGCACGCAAACGCGCACGCACAGTCAAACCCCACCAATGATACTTCCACAAGGGTATCAGGGAGTAGAGCATTCCCCAGGACACAAGACTCTCCCACGGGACAGCAACCCTACAGAGCAGCCTCTTTCCAAGTTCACAGTTAGCTTTTGTTCTCTTCCCTTCTCCACTAAGTTCTGGGTTTGCGACTGGCTCTTTGCCAAATGGGAACCTAGTCAAGCCAGTACCCATTGTTACCTCCAGATGGAGCTGCTTTCCAGGCCTCCCCCACAACCAAAAGGCCGGGACTTGGGTGTTCATCCCCCTTCCTCTCCCTTGCTCCCAAACCCAGCTCACCTGGCAAGATCAGGTACTTGCTTTCATAGGAGCCCAAGGCCTCCTGCAGACGCTGTTGTACTCCTTTGATCTCCTGCCAGCCAGGCAGGAAACACAGAATCCCACCTGAAAACCAGCCCCAGGAACCCGATCACCTAGGGGCATCCCTGAAGGGGATGGAGGGACTGGGGGGGGGGGGGGGGGGAAGAGGGAGGGGAAGAAGGGAGTTTCCCAGACCATCTATTTGTTCCTGGTCCTGATCACAGGAAATCTGGGGGCATAGAATGGGATTAAGCTAAATGAGAAGATCCTCAGCAATCACTCTACCCCCAATCTTCCTACTTTATTCACACAAAGGTGCTTCTCTTTGAATGCCCAAGATCCCTGCCCCAGCAGCCTGAGAAAAACCTGCTCTAGGAATCCTAGGCCAAGAAAGCACTTACCTGGGTCTCCCCGGGCATCAATATGTAAAACCAGATCAGTCATGAGGTCCAAATCCAGAGCGCACTCATCCTCAGACTATGGCCAGGGGTAAAGGGGAACAAGAACAGTTGGAGGCAGTGGCCCAGGTTCAGGCATCTGAAGTGAACAGTACCCCAGGACCCTCTCCAAGCTCATACAGCAATCTAGCCCAATCCAACTGGGCCAACCAGTTGAGGGGACAACCCCAGGACCATATCAAGGGTTCACGGGTATCACAAGAATGGGGAAAGATGGGAGAATGGCAGGATGAGAACAAGCACAATCATTCCAGGCAGAGGGAAAGCCCCGAGCTAGCTTTGTAAGACAGCTGGTGCAGAGAGGGGAGGGAGGGAAGAGAGTGTGAGAGAGACAACAAGGATGGAAGAGAAACCCTGGCCAGTGCCGCCTGCTCTCCTTACCTCATGATGCCGATGCCGGTGCTGATGCTTGCCCAACTTAGCCAAGATATCCTCTAGGTAGTGCTCCTTCACTGGGTACATGAAGCCAGGCACCTTGATGACTGGGCAGCCACCAAAGTATCGAGCAAAGCGCTCATTGTCACCCGTGGCACTCATTAACACAAGCCGCAGAGCTGGATTCAACCGCTGCAGCCCCTTCAGCAGGATGAGCAGGAAGTCTGTATTGACATCTCGTTCATGTACTTCATCTACAATGACATGGCTCACGCCCTCAAGACTGGGGTTGCTCTGCAACTTCCGAAGGAGGATGCCCACAGTGCAGAAGAGCAGGGCCCCGCCGCGGGCTGGTGGCTTACTCTCCAGCCGCACCTGGAATCCCACGTTTCGCCGCAGGGAGGGTCCCAGTTCGTGACTGACTCGCTGCGCCACAGACACAGCAGAGATGCGGCGGGGCTGGGTGATGATCACATTGCACCGGGCCCCTCGGCCCTCTGTCACATAACGTTCCAGCAGCAGCTGTGGTATCCGTGTTGTCTTGCCACAGCCTGTGTCCCCTGAGATCACCACCACAGGGTGCTGTTCAATGGCCGACAAGATGGTGTCCCGGTGCGGATCCACGGGGAGCTGGTGAGTCTCCTGCCAGGAAGGCCCCCGCCGCCGCCACAATTCCAAAAGCCCCTGGCTCAGCCGCAGCTCCTCCCCCTCCGACAGAGGAATGTAAGGCTTCCCTGTGATAGGGTCACTCAGGGGCCCTGTGTCCTTGCTCAAGTGCAAGGGATCCTCATTCTGCAGCCTAGGCTCCGGGGAGATCCAAGGATTTTCCACGGGGTACTGGAGAAGGCCAGCAACACAGTGAGGGGGGTTCACTTACTCCACCTCTACAGCCTCAAGAGGGGAAAGGTCCCAAGTGCCCAGTGCCCTGAAATCCCCAATTATGCACAGCTGACTGGGGCTCACCCAGCCTCCTCCTATCCCTACAGGAACCTTAAGGATGGCCAATTCAATCCCAGGCAGCTGGAATTCAAAAGGCCAAATGCAGGGGCTGGGGGCATTGGCCTTTTGGTGTGAGGAAGGGCAACTGAAGGGAGATGATACCCCAAAGACAGGGCACCACCAAGCTTTTGAAGACTGAGGAGGGAAGGGACAAGATGGACCAAACACCCTGGATACCTCAGATAGTGCCAGGGAGCCACGCAGCCAACCTAGGGATGGAATCATTCCCAAGCCAAATCTGCCGATGGGTACAGGAGCCCTGGCTCCCGAGGTCCCATCCCTCGGGACAGCACAGCCAGCTGTGTGCACCCCACTTACATGGTTCAGGTAGTTTTCCATCTTTCGCAGGATGGGCTCTGGCACCTGGATGGTGCAGGGCCGGCGCTGGGTCTCACCAAGTTCTCGCAAAGAGGCCAGGTTGTACATGGCATGAGTCAGGGGTTCATTGTTCCTGTCCACCAGGCCCAGGCTCTGTAGAAGGGACAGAGGACAAACCCCTTAAGGATGGCTCAGGCACACTACGATTGCACTCCAAGGAAAGAAGCCGTGCCCCCTCTCCCGGGCCATGCCACAGCTGCAGGGGCCTTCCGTGGCCATCTCAGTCATTCCCCTCTTTCGGCCCTTGTCCTAGAGGCAGCAGGTCTCTTAACTCTTGATCCAGAGGCTCTTTCTATTGTACCACACTGCCCCTCAGGCAGCTTGGGTCTCTGGAAGAAAGCACAGAGCACTATCTTCTCTAATTGGATGAGGTAAAATCTCTAGACCTCAGCTTTTTCATTAGTAAAATAGTATGTGGGATAAGAGGAGGGAATGGACAACAAGGCCTCTTTGGTTCCTTCTAGCTTGAAATTAATGGCTAGAAAGTCTTGCGCATTTGTGACAGAAACATTATCTTGGAGTGGATCTCGGAACTCTTCTATTCAGCTCAAAACCTCTATAGCTTTATGACAGTGTTCTGATCAGTGAAGCTCAGTGAACCAGCCTGTACAAAATCACTTAGAATTTGGCCATTATAGTCTCAACCTGTAGTGGTCCAAGGGTTTAAATCTTCTCTGGACAACTAAACAATCACATGTCTCCTGAAGGCAAAAATGGTTCCCTTCTACTTCTATGTTCTTCTCACAGCTCCTGGATAGCACAGCAAGTTTTGTTCAATGAAGACAGGGGGAAAAGCAAAAGAGAAACAATATTTGAAGTCTTGACTATTAAAGACTCTTCCCTGAAACATGAGGGATAGAGAGGAGCTAGGAAAATGAGTATAAGTAACTGATAAAGGCAACAAGAGAACTGAGCCTGGTGACCAGGACAGATCAGCAGTTAGAGCCATCCCTGGGCCAGAGGCCTCTCAGTGCCAGCACAACCTCCCAAGTCCCAATCTAATTGGTCCAGACTCACCTTCAACTTCTTGCAAGCCAATGCCGCTGCTTTATTTTCTGCCTCTGCTTTGCGTCTCCCCTTGGCAACAAAGGTCATGGGACAGGGCCAGAGCAGGGTAAGAGTGGAAAGCTTTGTCTTGGTACCCACAGTGTGGAATTGCATGAGGTTCTGAAAAGATGTAAGCAAAATGGCTTATTTAAAAAAACTTGGGAGGTGATCCATGCCAGCTGATATTAGGTAGTGCTAACAGTGACTATGCACCTATGATCGGGGTTGGAATGATCCTTTCCCCCCCTAAGATTCCCACATATCAATGATGGTAATAAAAATTAAATAAACTTGCTTCTCAGGTGGAACCTTGGGACCAACAAAACAGCTACAAGACTAACTGATGTTTCTGAAATATCAGCTCAGACTTCTAGCAGAAGGGCAGAAATATCACCCACAGGTGAGAACCTAAGCTTTTACAGACTTCACTTCCCACGGCAGGAAAAGAATATTAGAAACAGCACCAAAAATTACAATTGATCTTTCTTAAACTTTCCCCAGGCATGGCAAAAGATACTGAAATTCTCTCTGTGGGTGATAAGAGCAAGCATAAGGCCAGATTATTACTGTCAGTCCTGGGCCACCGTCATGTTTGACAGACAAGATCCCTTGGATGGAGAATGAGTTTCCTGTAGGCCACCTTCTTCTCCAGTCCCAGACTTCACACTTACCCTAAGGCTCTTAAATCCTCTAATGTTTTTACTAGGAAGGATTTGTTTTGTGACTTTCAAACAAGCCCTTCCAACTTCATGCAGGAATTCTCTCTAACTCCTTATTTACACTGCCCATTTTCTCCTCAGGAAAGTTCTTTACATACATGGCAAATTTTCTTATTTCGGCTTTTCTATAAAATCTATCTTAAACTTCTGTATAAAAGTTGACTTCCCAGAATCACCCGAACACATCAGCAGCCTGAAAGATGGATAGCAAGACCTGCTCTTTCTGCTCCTCACCCCTTTTGTAGATAAGATATGAGATAAAAAAGAAGATAAAATAAGAAGATATAGGAATAGAAGATTGAAGGAGGAACTGAAGATAAGAAATAGGAATAATGCTGGGCAAGCACATTTCAAAATCAATACTAGCAACCATCTTAGCATAGACACAGAAGCCAAATTTCTCACTCACAGTCCCAGTCATATCACTTTCTTGCTTTTACAAGTCTTCAATGGCTTCCTAACGCACAATGAAAAAATCTGACCTTAGTTTGTTATCTAATCCTATCCATAATCTGATTGTAAATAAGCTTCCCAGCCCTATCTGAAATCTCATCCTTCAAGACCTCATTTGAATTGTTTCCTCAATTCCACTTAGTTGAAAATGATCATTCTCAAACTGACACAGAACTTGTACTTCCTGTGACTGATTGTATTAGTTGTATCTTACTACTAAATTGTAAATTCCATGAGGGAACAAGGCCATGCACTTACCTTGGCGGTGGAGGACGAGGTTGCAATCTGGATCACCTTGGCCAAAAGGTTCTTGGGAAGCGGGAACTGGGTAAGTGCTCGGACAGCACTGTCGTCGTCTGTCATCTCAAAGGAGCCCCCTCTGGGATACCCAAGAGTCTAGGTGAAGAATAGTCTCCACCCCAGTGCTACAATTTAGGGCACTAGGACAATGGAGTGATATGGGGGGTGGGTGAAAGGGTGAGGGCCAGAAATGGGTCTGGAGCTAGAAATGCCTGAATTCTAAATTTCACTCAAACACTTCCCTAAAAACAAACTGCTTACGTCCATGCACAAAATATCACAAATGCTGCCTCGGCCTCCCCCAAGGGAAATGAAGGTGCTTTCCAAAAGGGCAAGGACTCTAAAATAATGTTTGAAAGCATTTTTAGGGAAGGAAAACTTTGCAATCCCTTGGATTTTCTCCTTTTGTGCCTTGATTAATGGCTACCAAAGTCTAGAAACAGGACAGAATTCTGTAGCAGGTATACTGCTGGGTTCAAGTAGGTTTGGCCACTATCATCTCTATTTTAAGAGGGAGTCTCTTGGTATTATTTAGCAAAATCTCAATCACATAGTTCAAGACCTAGCCAGCTGTTTCCCAAAGACAAAAAAATTAAACTAACAAATAATTAAGTTACAATCCAAGGCATAACTGGCAGGGATCCTATCAACCAGAGGAAGTCAGGGAATGAGTAGAAACCAAACAAACCTGGGGAGAACCCTGCTTAAAACACGTTCATCCAGCTCCCAAATAGTGATAATCAGCTCTCCTGTATTTTCCCATTAGACTATACCTTGTGTCCCTGAGTGGAGTATGAGACTCCTGTTGGGCCATAGACAGGAAGTCAGTGACATCAATCGTCCCTTCCTCTAGTTCTTCTTCTTCCTCATCCTCTTCCTCCCGGCCCATAGAGCGGGATAGACTGCTAGGCCCCATTGGCCGGATGCTTTCAGGGTTCAGCTGCCTCCAGGAGTTGGGTGGCATAGTAGGCTCTGGTCGCCACCAACTGTCAGCTGGGGAGCCAAATCTGTCAGCTAGTACTCGGTATTTAGCTGCATCAAAGAGTTCATTTCGGGGTCCCAGAAGGCCCCACCCCTGTAAGGAGGAAAGCATTCAGGTAGGGGCATCTTCTAGATGACCCAAGCTCCCTTAAAAGGGGCAAACAAGCCTTTCTGCCCCATGGCACTGTATCCCAACTTGAGCTCAGCTATGGGCCACAATACCTCCACAGGCATAGTGGAAAAAAGAGTGCTGTCTCTGGATCAAACATACTTGGATTTGAATCCCTTCAGTGGTGCTTATGACTTGCATATATTGGGTCTCAGTTTCCACATTATTCCAAATGAGAGGCCTGGAATCACTCCCTCTACTCTCCATCTGCAGCTGCTTTAAGAGTAACTTCAAGAAACCAGATTCCCCTCCCAGAACAAAGTACCAATCTAAGATATACTGAATGCCTTCTCCCCTGAGGGAGGAGGGGAGGGCCTAGAGGGTAGAGTGCTCAACTCCACCTAAAGCCTTCCTTTACAGAGCAGAATCTGAACTCAGTAGATTCCTCCACTTTACAATTCTGCTTATTTTCAACTGCACTAGAAGAGATGCCCCCATGCTTGGTCCCCATTGAAGTCTTCTTCCTCCTCATCCAGCTCCCCCCCCCACCTTTCCCCCCCCCCCCCCCTCATTGTATCATAACCTTGCAGCATTGGCACACGGTAGGTGCTTAATAAACATTTGCTGAATTAAATTAGGATTAAATTGCCTCTTGAGATCCCTTCCATCTCTAGATCCATCACCCAAAATAACACAGGACTGTGAACTTGGGAGTCGATACTAGATTTCTTGAGCAAAAGAAAGGTATTAGACTCTGAGGTGAACAGGGTTTAAGATGATTAAAGCTCAACAGCTTATTACAATCAATGACACTTCCTGAATGCTAAGAGTGCCTTATAGAAGAGTTAGACTTGCACTAGGAAAAGCACCAAAATCTCAGAGAGCCACTGAGCCCAAGAGGAAAAGCATGAGTGGGTTCCTGGCAATGCAGGAGGAAGAAGCCATCACCTTAAAGAGCTGGCATGCAGCAGCTGCAGCTTGCCTCTCAGCATCAATCTTCTTACTTCCATAACCTTCCACCTCCACGCTCTTTGGCCACTTTATGTGCAGTGTGACTTTCTGAGGAGAGAGCAAGAAGGGTTAGGACCTGGGCCTCTTTTTGTTCTTTCCTCCAGGGCTTGGTCAACTTTTAAGGCCTGTGAAAATGATCATAAAGTCAATCCACACATGTAGGCAAGGATTTACTTGCACTTCCAAGATGGTAGAAACTATCATTTTGGGGGACTGAGTCTATCATTTGAGTAATGTGGCAATGATCCATGACAATGGACTAGAAGTCAGAACACCTAAAGTGGATTATAAGGGATGGTTACTGTTTCCTCTTTAAAAATTAAGATATGGTTCCTTTTCTAAATGGGACTAAGACTTCCTTGAATCAGCACTGACTGATTCTATTTCTGGGTCCATAAATGAACATAAACTTAACCTAAACATGTTCCACAATGTACTTAGACAAAGATAAAACACTGTACAAATGTAAGTAATACTGTTAAATTAGCTTAGGACCTAAAGGAAAGTCAGCCTAAGAGAAAAGCCAGATTTTTGTTGTTAGAAGGAGAGCATTAGAGAAAATGGGAAGAATACTTATAATGTGTGAAATACTCCTTTCATATAATACTAATGAGTTTTCTGCATTTTGAGGTAAGTTATTTCAAAAGGCAGAAAAGCATGACAAGAGTTAGCAACCTCAAATAATGACTTGATCCTAGTTCTAACAGAAAATACCAAGTCTTCCTTCTGTTTTTCTTCTCCCTTCCCACTCACTGCAATTATATAGCCTGCTTAACTCAAGACATTTTTGTCCCAAGATTGCAGGATTAGAATGAATCTTTGAAAATTCAAGACTTACCAGTCTTCCACGTTTTTTGGTTTACTTGTTTATCTTTTTTCATTCTACAATCAATTCTTTCTTATATTCCCTCAATTCTCAACCAATAAATTAATTCTCTGCCATTTATTGAGAACAGATACCTTTTTCTTTGGCCCATTTGTGTGGACGTAAACCAGTTTGTCTTTTGCATGGGAGATGCCAAGGGCTCTTCCGATCACACTGTTGAGAAGGTTTTTGGGCTGTGGGAATTCTTTCAACAAATCCCTAGAAGCTAAGAAAACACAAAACAGGAAACATTACCCTTGTTTTAGCACCCCCAAGGCTTACTGTATGCAAGGTAGACCTTTGCTAGACCCTAGAACCAGGGCAAATAAAAGGGATGTTGGGGTTAGGACCTTATATGGCAATAAAAAGACATAGATAACTTGGACCCTTAAAAAAAAAAAAAAAAAAAAGACTGTCCTTGGCATTAAGGAGGGGATCGACCCTCCACTCTCTTCTCTACACTCCATATGACAGTCCCTAAGGAAAGGTAATCTTATTCCCCATCTCATGGAATCAGGACTTCCTAAAACAGGAAATACTCTGTTCCTAAACTCTATAGAGAGGGGTGAGTCAGGAGTCTCTCTTAAATGATTAAAAGTGAGTTTGAGAGGGAAAGAATAGATACACTCAGAGGAAAAATAAAAAGAGAGAGAGAAGACAAGGGCAATGCACAAGCTCCTTAGCTGATATTCTCTAAGCACAAGTTATGGGACTCCAGATGGACTTTCTGCATCAATGGAAACCAATACAGAGAGAAGAGAAGGACATGCTCAAGGTCACACAACTACAAAGTACAGTGCTAAATCCTTCAGAGCACATATTTAGAGCCAGCACAGACCTCTGAGGTCATTTAATCTAACCCTTTGAGACCCAGAGTGAATTAACTTGCCCACTGAGCTCAAGGACCTGAATCCAAGTTCTTTAACTCTAATGCTAGCCCTCTTTCTACCAAATCACCCTGCCCTGATGAAGAGCTCTCTAGGAAACTTTGGTGTGAGGGCACTTAGCTCATTCACAACTATTTCCGGAGCACCAGTCGTATTCAAAGGAAATCGGCCTAGAAGCCCCATTCCCTCCTCCCCCTGCATCGCTCCCAGGCATCAGTGTCTCTCCTCAGAGCTCCCCTTCCAAACTCCCTTCTCCCAAGATTCCTCCCGCCCCCCAGTTCTCTACTTTCCGAAGAGACAGATGCATCATCCACAAGAGGTGCCCCGGACCTCGTCACCCCTTCAAGTGCAACTCTATTTAAAAAGATGCCTTTGAGGACTGGCCTTCGACTCCAGCACTGGGCACCTAGGTGCCAGCAATGACCACAGTTGCACAGCCCTGGCTCCTTCCGGCTCCCTCCCCACCTTTTCCCACGTTTCCATTATAACCCATTCCTCTCTCAGCTTCCTCAGGACAGGAGGCCTGTCCAATGCCCGGCCTCTGCCTCCACGCCCACCCCTCACCCCGTGTTTCTCACGTGTCTGAACGTATAACCTAAGCTCGCCTAGCAGACAGTAGGCGCCTCATGTGTGCCGGCCGATTAGTTCACAGGACTTTTTCCACCCCGTCCCGGTTTCCTTCCCTAGAGATCCTTGCCTGCCGACGACCCCCGTACCCCAAGAGTGGGGAGCCCCTTTCGCCGTTAGGCTGTCAGCCTCCTCCAGACTCTGCCTACCCCGCCCCCTCCCGGCCTCCGGCCTCGCCCCTCCCCGCGTTCCGGGCCCAGGCCATCTGCCCCACTCCTCCTCCTCACCGTTCACCATGCTCCCGTTCCCGGCCCCGGGCCGGGGCCCGCTGGGGGCCGGGGGCGGCTGCTGTTCGGCCGCCGCCGCCTCGATCTCGTTGAGTTCCTTGGCGCTGTCGGAGCAGGCGCGGGGGCAGCCTGACGAGAGGCCGCGCGACTGTCCCTGAAACCGGGGTGGGGGGGGCGGCAGCGGCGATAGCCGCTGAGACACCCCGGTCACTAGAACCATGAGCCGCTTGGCGACCGCCATCTCCGTCCCATCCACCCTTGCGCGAGAGCACGCACTGCCACCCCGCCCCCACCGCGGAGCACGCACGCGCAAGCGCACGAGTAGGAAATATAGAGGCAGCTAGTGGGCGGCGAGAGCGAGAGGGCCACGAGGCGCCGCTAGCCGGGAGCTCCGAGCGTGCTTCAGGAGGGGCGGGAGCTCCAGTCGCCAGGGGGCAGTTAAGGACGGAGTCCTCAGGGCTTAGGGTCCAGATCCGGGAGGGCTGGGTGCAGAACTTTGTTTAGACGGGGCCAGGAACGAGAAGCAACAATAAACACCCTCCACGTGCCTCCGCAGGGCAAGGAAGGCAACGTGCCCGGGGGCGCGGCATTTCCAAGGCCAGCATTGGGAGCTGGGGTAGGCTAGAACAAGTTGAGGGACGTGACATCGCTTTAATTCTCCCCTAACCGACCGACAGAATCGCGAGAGAAGCATCTAGGAAGCCCCTGAACTGATCCGATAGAGGCGTGAGGGACCAGTCAATTCCAAAGTCGGGTCGGCTAAACCCTCAGCGCCCCTCCTCTCCCAAACACACCGGAATAAACTGAGGAGGGGGATGCCATTTACTTCCTGCTTCTAGAAAACCCAGCTGACTCCGGCGTCCTAGAGTTATGTCTATACTATAGGGGCTCTACCCCAAGATTTTTTTCTCTGGACTTAGGGTAAGTATAGAAAAGAAAAAGTGCGGAAACAGGACGAACCCTTCCCACTACTCCCGGTCCCTATCTCCTTCCACTCACACCCCTTCCCTCCAACCAGGGCAAACTGAGGACGGCCTAGCTTAGTCCCCAGCATACCTTTCTAACAAGTCAAATTATACAAAGATAGTAGAAACAATTCTAGTAGTCCCCTGGAAGCTTAACTCACTGGAGGAGAGTGGAATCCAGTGAGCCGGGAACATGTTTTAGGCATTAGAGAACTGGTCTGGAAGGGGGGTTGGAGCCCCTCCGGAGCTGACCCTGGATACAGGGTCACTGTAAGCTTGCCACCTCCTTCCCTCAGTAGTCTAAAGAAGGGCGATGGGGAAGGGAGTCTCTGGGGTCAGGAACAGCACTCCACCCTTCATTTTCTCTAAGGTCACCTCAACCTGTGTCATCATCACTGGAGAGGCGGGGCTCCTCTCCTCCCCGTTAGGAAGCTCCCTATAAGATACTGAACTCGGAGAGCAGTACAGGGATTCCCTGGGGGTTCCGGCCAGTTTTTTGTCATCTGGCCTCTTTTCCTGAGAAGCAGAGTGAAAACAGACTGCATATACAAGTAGTTTAAGATTTCAGTTAAAGATAGCCTCCAAAAATTGGAGACCTGGCTCTCCTGGGGTGGCAACATCAAATGATGTGAACCTTTGGGAATTGAAAAGTTTGCAAATACAAAGTTGGCAGAATTTTCCTTACAATATTATCTCCATGGGCAGTTAATGGAGTTTTCAGATTTGGTTTACACAGCATAACTTAGACAATTTTTGGTTGATGATGAGCTATTAGTTCCTAGCTCTGAGAGGGAAAAGTGATTTATTGAACTTTTTAACTGTATTTATTTCACTTGGGTTTTAGCCAAGTGCTGCCACCAATAAGCTTTACAACGTGGGGCAATTCTCTTAACCTATTTTCCTCATTAGTAAAATGACACTGTTCTAAAACAAAGATTCTTTTAAAAATTGTTTTAATATCACTGACCCCTCCTGCAGTCTGGTAAAAACTATATAGTGCTCAGAATGTAGTTTTTTTTTTGTTTGTTTTTGTTTTTTTAATTTAGAATTGAAGGAAATGTAAACTTTAGGGAAAATGAAGATGCATTTTTTTTTCCATCCAATTTCACAGAATCCCTGAAATCTATATGGTAAAATTTATGGATCACTTCCCAGAATATTTTTTATTTTAATTTTAAGAAATGCTAAATTTCAATTAGCAGTTAATGAAAATAAAGATATAATATTTCCCCAATCCAAAATCACAAATACCATGAAAGTAATCTAGTCTCCTTAGGGGTCCAGGGACCCCTGTTTTATAAGATGTTTTAGGGCTTGAAGGGAAATTTATATATGACAAGACAGTTATGAGATTGAGGTCACAGAGATGGATGGTAATGCTCTAAGGCTCCAGGGGTCCCAGACCAAAGCCTCTCCTAGAAGGAAGCTATTCTGGAACGTCTTATTTTGCTTAAGCCTAGGGGTGCTCCCCCAATATTCCAGAGGACTGTTAGCCCTTCTGCCTACAAGAAGTGACAATTTTAGAAGATAGCAGAGTTCTCAGTGTCCATTTTTTAGATTGAGAATCACATCAGTGGCTGAATCTGAACAATTAAGCCCAGTATTGCTCAAGACAGTTCTAAAGTCCTTTTCTTGACGCTGAAGTAATATGAAAACCCAACTCTGGAGGAAACAAGTTGCAAGTTGTGAAGGAGTTTGTATGACATGGGAGGATGCTAGGCTCTTTAGCTGATTAGGGAGTTTCTCATCATATCAAGAAGGCCACAAACTTTCCATGGGAAAAGGAAAATCTAAGTGACAAGCTGCTTCAATCAGAAATCCAAAAGAATGACATGCAATTCTAAGGATTCAAATGTAAGGATTTTTTTGTCGACAACCAGGCAGGGAAAGAGGGAAGAAAAATTTATATAGCATCAATAGTGTGCTAAATAGTGTGCTAAGTTTTTACAGATACTTCATTTGATACAGAATAAATCAGAATATGATAGGGGACTCAGTTTAGATTTGGTCATGTGGCAGAGAAAATTAAAGGTCAATAAGTCATTATTCATTATTTCTTTATACTCAGTATACATCCTAACCTGTTGGTGACATATTACTAATTTTTGTTGTTGCTTTTTCAGTCTTGTCTAACTCTTTGTGACCCCATTTAGGGTTTTCTTGTCAAAAATAGTGGAGCGGTTTGCTATTTCCTTTTCTAGCTCATTTTATATAATGAGGAAACTGAGGCAAACTGGGTTATATGACTTTGCCCAGAGTTAGACAGCTAGTATCTGCAGCCAGGTTTGAATTTAGGAAAATGAGTGATTCCTGGACCAGTGCTCTTATCTACTGTGCCACCTAGCTGCCATATTGCCATATCACTAAAAAGAAATCTGATACTTCATTTTATGACTATAGGATCATAAATCAGAATTCTTGAGGAAAGTGGCTTGCTTTCTACTTGCATTTGTGTTCCCAGTATAGTACTTAGCACAGTGCTTATTAGCACGTACTAAGTAAGCACTTAATAGATGCTCACTGACTGAATGAGAAAAAATGTTGAGATTGCTACCTGAACATCTAAAGCTGACCTTTTGTTTGTTTTAAATAAGGCTTCCCATTTCATGGCTTGTGGACATATGGTTTAAAGAGTACATGTGAGATAAACTAATAGCTTTATCCCTTTCAAATATCAAATTTATAAGGAGGTAATTTCTGGATCTTTTTACAATTGGCATTCATCAAGCCACATTTAATGAACTGTGTTCAGTTGGGTATGCCTTCAGGAAGGCAACTCAAAACCATGTAATATGAGGGAAGGATAAATAAACTAAAGATGTTTAGCCCAGAGAAGAGAAAACTGAAAAGAGATGTCTTTGCTATCTATAAATATATTAAGGGCTGAAACATAGAAACACAATTAGATCTATTCTGTGATTCCAAAAGAAAGCTCTAGGACCAGTAGTGAAGGGCATATTTTAGCTCAATATGAAGTAGAAGCAATTAACAGTGTGTCTTTGCTTCACAAAGTAGTGAGTTCCTCAATATTTGAAATGTTTAAGCAGAGGCTGCTAAATCACCTGCCACAAATGTAGAAGAGACTCCTAAATAAGAAAAGAGACTGGAATCGATCACCTCCAACATCTCTTCTAAATCTTAGATTCCCCTGGAGGTCCATTCTAACCCTTCTTTTTTTGGTGTGTGCTCTTAGAGTAAGAGAGTTTAGTGGGTGTTGATGACTAAAACAGTAGGTCCAGATATGAATTATTTCACTTATGCTTCTTCCTCAGGCAATTTTCTAAGACTTAGTGCCTGTAACAAAAGGAGTTCCCATACCAACAAAACCACAAATACTTACAGTGCTGGCCTAAGTATCTTCCTTGGAAGAAAATATGGAGTAATTGTCTAACCTTCTAGCAACAAAGTTCAAAGTCCTATGTTTTATTATCTTTAACTACTAATGAAGTAAAGTGTGACCTTGGCCAGTGATTTATTTCCCTTCTCTAAGCATGGATTTCCTTATTTGAATATCAGAGATTGCTACTAACCTGTTTCCTCTAGTGCATACAGAGAGCAGCAAAATCTGTGGGAAACACATTCTTGCAGAAATTAAAAGTGCTAAAGAAATTCTAAACTATTATACTGCTGGCAAGGATTTAAATCTGATGCTTCTGTGACAAAGAAACAAAGACACGAACAATTGCTTTTCTAGCTAAAAGAAAGGAAAGAAAAGGGATGGCAAAGAAGCACACATCCGTGGATGCTTTCTGGAGGCACGGCTGTGAGGTCAGCAAGTATGGCCAGACCCAAAATGGATTTCCCTTTATCTCCAGCCACACAAGGGGTATCAAAAGAGACAGCGGAGGTTTAAATCACATAGGCAGATGTGAACTGGGTCCTTTTGGACTTAGGAAGCTGTTTTACTTATATTCCTTCCTAAAATTCACACAACCTTAGCAAAAAAAATTCACTTTGCCTGCCCCCACCATGGATCCTAGATCAAATAGATGCTGGAGACCAATCTGTAAAACCAAATAGCCAAGGAGGTGGTTCCAGTCTTCTCCAAAGGCTACTAGTGAGCGCTGGGCAAAATCAAGTGCATTAGGAGCACAGGTAGTGACTTTCCTCACTGCACGTGCTCAAGGAGGCATTTCCTGACCACGGGCTGCCTAGTTAATCCCCACAGTAACTGTTTTCAAGCTAAACCAAAGAGCATCCATTGCTCTGAGAACCACTCACCTGCCATGTTGGAAATGTTAACGTTCAGCCTTTTCGAGTTACAGGGCATTTTAAGAAAGAAAAAAAAAGGGCAATCAACTCTTTTTTTTTTTTTGGCAATGGGAGGGGGGGGATGTTGTTTCTTTAAAACACAGCTCAAAACAGCCAGATGGACTGTATCTTCTTGGTGCCAAGCCCACATCTGGAAGGGGCTTTACAGAATGGAGAGTATAGGATAAATTTAATATTTACTACTGACAATGGAATATTCTTATTCTCAAACATGTTTCATGGTATTCTTAGCCTACAAAGCACTTTATAAACATACTAAAGCTGAGACCACCCACTATACAAAGAGACTGTAAATAAGAATCAATCTCAAAGTTGGATGGGTTCCCATTGTTAAGCTATTCAGGAAGAAGCAGAAAGGGACAGAGGCATAGTTAACTTTCATCAGTTTTAAAAAGCATGAAGGAGAATACCATAAGGGGAGTAACTGGGCAGGGGAGAAAATCTAAAAACCCTTAGATTTTAGTTCCAGCCCTGCTCATCACTGAAACCTAAGGCAAGCTACTCTACTTGTCTAGGGCTTCTTGAAATACTTTCCACAAACAAAATAGGAACTAAATTCATTGTCAGTAAAGTGCTTTGAGGTGACTGAATGAGAAATCGGAGCAAGACTCCATTACTAATGGTGTCCCCAATGAATCTTTTAAATTTCCAGGAACAAGATGCAGGAGACTCAGCTAAGTCTAAGACTAACCTAATACCTTCTGTGCCCATTCCTGTTGTGTGCTTAGTGCTCTATTCTCAGTGCTATATGTACCACCCATAAAGGAAAAAAGGCTCTAGGACATGTCAAATGCCCAGACCCAAAATGGATTTCCCTTTATCTCCAGCCACACAAGGGGTATCAAAAGAGACAGCGGAGGTTTAAATCACATAGGCAGATGTGAACTGGGTCCTTTTGGACTTAGGAAGCTGTTTTACTTATATTCCTTCCTAAAATTCACACAACCTTAGCAAAAAAAATTCACTTTGCCTGCCCCCACCATGGATCCTAGATCAAATAGATGCTGGAGACCAGGCTCCTCTCTTACCCCGAGAGATGGTCCCTCCAGGGGCTGGGTTGACACACATCGGTGGAAGGCGGGGTGGGGGAAGCTTGCACTGACGCTGCCTGTGCTGGGTCCGATCTAAGGAAAAAGAAAGGATGTCAGGATGACACTGGTCTCATCAGTTCCAATCACATGGGAAGTTTCATATGCTCCAGAAGATACTACCCACTATAGGACTAAACCTGAAGCATCTACCCAGGGATGTATACCTTTTTTAATGTGACTTCTGTACATAAGGGATATGTGGAGGGGTGAGGATGGGGTACAAAAATCACCGCAAAAGTAAGGAAATTGTTTTGTCTAAAGGCTAAACTCTGTGGTATTTGAATCAAGGCAGCATGAGGGAATGGGAAGAATACTGTACTAGGAGTCCAGGAAGTTGTATTCCACCCCTAAGGAATTATGCAACTTAAAACTTGGACAACTTAAAAGAGACTTAGTTTTCTCATTTGTAAAATGGAGATAATTTATTCTCCCTATTTGCCTCATAGTGTTGTTGTGAGGATCAAATGAGATAATGGATATCAAAATACTTTGAAAAAAAAAGTATAAAGGACTTCCAAAGGTTAAGGAATTATTTTTCTTAATAAAACCATGATGGCAATCCTTATGTGTGCTTTGAGTTCCCAAAGTAACCACCTTTGCTCTTACCCTTCAAACTTCCTTCTTTCCCTCATGAGCCACGCTGAAGAAGCCTTAACAGGAAAAGGTGCTGGCCACTGACAATTTTTAGCAATATTTTCATTCTTTCTTCCAAAACAGGTGCTAAGTAATGAATGGTCAGAATGGTATACACCTGAGAAAGATCATCTAGATGAAGAAACTTATAGAAATAAAGGACCAGGGGAAGTAAAGCCAGCCCTACCACTGATGAACTGTGGTCTCAAACAATGCAACCTCTCTATCCGTTATCTGTCTACAAGTCAAAGGAGGACCATTCCCACCAACCATCACTGGGATTCTAAAGAAACATAATCCACTTATCTATGTACAAATATTTGTGGATAGTGAGATCTTTGTGTGCATTAACTTGGCTAAGTACTTTTATCGCTTAGGGAGTTAAGGTATAAAAGTTTAAAATGGTACTTGTCCCCAAGACTGAGAATTCGCTTAAATCTGTGTACTTCAAAAGGCTTTATGCCTTCCTATTACACATTTATCATTTTTCAATGTCTCATACAGATGCTTCCACTAAAAGTCATCAACAGGGCTTGGCACTGAGCCTGGGATTTTAAAGGCTATGCCAGTAGAGCTCAAGTTCTGTCATGTCCTACCTAACTGGAAAGTTTTGAGTATGGCCTGATGTCCAAGGAGCACCTTATTTAAGCCAAGAGATGTTCATCAACAGAGGTTTAGCTACCATATGTTGAAGTTTTTCAGTTACAGAAATCCACAACAGACCTGTCAACTCAGTGATGGGATTCTTAATCCTATTTTTTTTTTTTTTAAGTCAGGGCCTCTCTGGGAACCTGGTGAAGCCTACATTATCCTTTTAGAATAATGTTTTAAAATGCATAAAATACGTATGATTACAAAGAAAACCAATTATCTTAAAATATAGTTATCAAAATATGGAAGCAAAAACCAAGTTCATGGACCCCGGAGTGAGAACTGCTGGTGTAAAGGGACCAAGCAAAGCAATAAAATTAAGTCTTTGACATATTAAGCCAATGAGGAAAAGACCCAGTGAGTTTTTTGCTCACTGACCCTAATGTGCTTGCCAAAACATTAAAATACTAGAAAACCAGATATTTGTATCTGTGTTGATGGAAGGCAGGAACTGGCTACTTGTCAAGAATTTGATGGTTATGCTTCAAAGTTGACTGCAGCTTTATAGGTGCTAATTCACTGACACAATAAGTCCTATTGTGTCATGTAAGGAGAAGTGATCTTTCCCTTCTCTGAATTCTGATAGCCCTCATCTGTACCACTCATACAGCAGTTCTCATATATTGGGTTGTAATTATTTGTATACATTCCTCACCCATCTAGACTGTGAATATCTGCAGAGAGGCTGTTTCTGTTTTCCACAGAACATAGAATAGGGCCTTACACAGTTAACACTCAATAAATATTTGTTGAATGAAATAATCAACTAATGCTTCACACAGAGCGAGAAAGCAGACTGTGAAAGCAGACTGCATGCTAGAGAGAGACAAACCAATATTGGTTTGTATGTTTTTCAATAAAGTATAATTTTATAAACATAAAAATCATTTTTAGCCAAGGATCCCTTGGTATGCCATGTAGATTAATAAAAAAAAAATCAACAAATATTTATTTAATACCTACTTTAAATTCTCAAAGTCTTCCTCCTAAACCTCATCTTGACATGGAGGTGACCCTGGGTTTCTGAAGATTATACCAGTGTAGCACAAGATCTGATAATTCTTACCAAACTGGAAAGGTTTCATGTACGGGCATGGTGACCGACATTGCGCCTGTCGTCTGCTGACTAGCCTAGATAAGTATGGAAAGGTTCATCACCAAAAGTTTGAGTACCAGGTGATGAGCTTTTTGGTCATAGCAACTTTTTAAGGGGTTGCAATCTGGAGGAAATAGCCACAGTAATGAAATTACAGATTTTTCAAAGTATTTAAGTGAGAGGATAATATGACAAGGGATACAAAGAACAACATAGTTCTAGCCTTTAAAGGGCTTACAATCTAGTTCATGCAAGACATGAGGCAAAAAGCTAAAACAATTTACAAAAGAAATTAAAAATTAATACAATAGAATAAGGCAAGTCAATACAAGTCAATTATTGCCAAATAAATGGCATAAACAAGTTCCATAGGATTTCTGAGGAAGAAGAGATTACAGTGGCTGACAACTCTATTATAGAGAAGTGGTTTACTCTTTGAGGGTTGAACCGTATTGGGAATGGCATTACAGGGGCTAATGGGTAACCCAAAGTTGCTAAAGAGTTTAGAATACTCTACCTAACAGCCAGTGGCAATGAAATTAGAAATTAAAGAATTACATGTTTTCTAATAACTAAAGTTAAGTAATCAAGATTTAGATGGGGTTAAATCAAGGTATAATAAACAGTGCTATACAGTGTGAATAGAATGCAACTGCTAAGCTGAACTTAATGTTACTTGTTTAGAAGGCTAAAAATTGAGCAGATTACTCATAAGTGTAAGGAAATAGTAAATCCTAGGAGTATCTTTCCTGGAATATCTTTAAAGATATGTTGAGCTAAGTCATGTGATTATGGCTCAAATGTATTATCCATTACAATCATAGAAAAAATGTGTTTCTAATAAGAAAAAAAAATTTACCCAAGTTTTGGAGGTAATTGAAGAGAATCAATGAATCAGTTGTGGACACGAAGCAATCCACTACTGAAACTTGAATTTAAAGTTGGGCACACTAATCTTAGATTTGATTTTTTTAACCTAGGTACAGAACTAACATAAAAATAGAGGGAGATTGAATAATTTCCTGAGGAGATGATAGCGTGAGGTAAAAGCAACAGAAACAAAGGACAAAAGAAAAGATGTTTCAAATTTTTACACATGTAAGGTAAAAAAGTGATAATTAACCAAACCAATCATTTTTCTTGCTACCACACACTATCTGCATAGCTTTCTAGGTACTCCAAGAGTATGTAACCTGATGAGGGATATAGGAAGGATTGTACACCTTTCTTTTGTTAGGGATATCTTCCAGGCTAGGTTTCGTGTTTTCTATAGGTTTCTCAGAACATGTACATCAATAACTGGTATCTCAGGGCTACCACTCCACACTCAGTATAGATTTCAGAGATTAAAGGCCTTAAAAAAGGGCAAATGGGTAATGCTGGTAAAACATTAAAAATGAAAAGCAATACTAATATTCAGTAGGGAAGCAGCATCAATCCAGGTAAAAAAGAATAATGGACCAAGGACCAAAAAAACCTAGTTTCTGAACCTGCCTAAGTCTGACTTACTGTGTGACCTTCCCAACTTCTAAATTTCAGTTTCCTTACATTTGAAAAGGGAATAAAAATTCATCTTGCCTATCTTATTGTTGTAAGAATCAAAAAAGATTAAACATGTGAAAGTACTTTGTAAAATACAAAGCGCTAAACAAATGTGAAGCATTATTAATGATTCTTAATGAATCTTAGTGAAGAATAAAATGATTTTAAAAGTCATTTTGATTTTTCTCTTACCCTGACATTCACATGATTCTTACCTTTTCTAAATGAGTCCAGGCTAAACATCTCTGTCAGAGTGGAAAAAGCTGGTATCCTGAGAAGGAAGTTAGAAAGACAAGTTAATATTCTTGATCTAGTGATAACCACATAAAGCAAAAGCTTTGTTCAAATAGAAAACAAAGGTAGCTCTCTCCATTAAAGAACCTCTTAATCGTTTTCATTCCTGTTAAAGGTGAACCCTATTACCCTTTAAGATGATTTTCTCCAGTTTCTGTCAGTATTCTTCTGTTTGAAAACTATAGAATGGCTATTAAATAAATACTATACTCCAGAAATCAATATATTTCAGTGAAAGAAGCTGTCATTTAAGGCTTTAAATAAAAATTTACATTTTTATAGCATTGCTTTTTAAAAACTCATATAACATACATAATTGCAAGCATTATTACCCCATATATAGATTAAAAAAAAACACCCCAAAAATCTGAGTTTCAAAAAGCATAGTGTTTTTATTCTGAACAGCATGCTCCAAAGTGGTTGGGAATAGGACTAAGACTGAAGAAACCAACTGTCTTAGTGAATTTTTTCTACATATGGTTAAGTTTCCAGGAACTAATTTGCTTTGTAAGACCTCTGTTAAATGGAGACCACTAATTGCTTTAACTCATGGTGAAATACATTTTTTTTAAAAATGAGTCCTGTAATCACAGTAAATTAAATCAAAACAAAAATTCAAATCCAACAATCATTTATTAAATTTCTACTTATTAAAAATCTAGATTATGGGGATACAAATACAAATGCAAATCCCACTACATTAAAGGAGCAAAGAGTCTAATTGAATGTACTGTGATTCCAAGCAAGTTACAGAGTCATTAAATAGAAAAATAAGTTTGTTTCTTATATTTTTATAGCAATTAAGAATTTGTGGCAGATCATAGGCTTATTTGGCCCTCAACAATTTCTTATATGTCACTAAAAACCAGTGAACCTTCCTACTAGACCTCTGGTTGCCCACTTAGCCCAGCCATTGGTCATTAAAGCCAGTGATACATTCTTTTATTGTATTTAAGTCAGTGAGCTTAGGCCTGGTGTTGCTGAAAACTGCCATAACAGTATGCCTTGTACTCTTTGTTTTGTATGCTTTCTACAGAGGGATGGAGGTTAGGGAGGAAATGGCAACAGGTCATGTCAAATTAAAACTCAACTGCTGATCTCCTGCTGATTTTTCCTTTGCATCATAAATCCACAAATTCTTATATGTTTGCCCCTGAGCATTCCAAGCCTAGGAATAATTTTAGAAACTAGAAAAATAAACATCCCAGTGATAAAACATTTTTATAATTAAAAAAACCACAATGAAAACCAAATGCCACAAAAGCCACATTTTTCCAGATGTTTTAATCTAGTATAATTTAGCATGGCTGGGGGTCTGATAGGGATTTGCATCTGGACATTACCTGCTGTTCCTATCTGTTCTTAAGTATCATTTTCATAATTGGTGCATGAATAAGAATTTCAGGTTTGTAATAGATCTGTTCTGATAATACTTTCCTTTTAGGAATAATATTAATGTGAATAATAGCACATGGTGAGAGAAAAAAAATCAACTTCTCTGAGCATTATGTCTGTACCTGTTTTTTAAACTAAGCACAATTCTGCTCAACTATCCTCAAATCAGAGATACTTCTTGAGGATAGAGATAAGTATCAGTTTATCTTTGAGTTCTATTGATAAGCACATGCATTTACTGAATTCTTGTCAAATGGAAAGAGATAAAAATGATTTGCTTTAGAAAATGCAATTTTATGCATATACACAGCAGTTACTGATTAGCCCACAAACTTCTATTATGTGGAAACATATCTCTTCCTTTTCTTTAAATTTGACTATGTCATATCATACAATTTAAAGAAATTAGAGCATAAACATAAAATCTAAAGCATCTAAAAGGATCACTCAACTAAGAAGCATTTATTAATAATAAATAACAATAATATAATATAATAATAAATAAAAATTAAAAATAAATAATAATAAAATTTGTATGCGCCAAGATTTTTATATCAATTCATTAAAAAGAACAGTTACTTTAAAATCAATTCCATCCAAATCCATTTTTACTCTACGTGATTTGGAATAAATTCACTAAAGAACAAATGATCTTGAATTCAATTAACAAATTAATAACTATTTCTTATATAGATTTTCATAGCAAAGAAAATTTGCAACAGAACATTAGGGGTACAAGTTTCAGTAGTGCTTTTAAATGCACTCTAGAATTTTTGTTTTTAGTTAAAAAGTACCAACTACTTCATTCCAGACTATGTCTCATTTTCTGATCTCTTCTTAGAGTTGATATCCTAAGAGATTCCACAATTTAAGTTTAGTTATCCCATAAAGTACATAAAAAAGAAAAAAAATCCAAGTGAAAGTTGTTTTACTCCTTATATAATGTATAATAGCTTGTTTCAGAACATATTGAGTCTTTTTGACCATTTATAGATAAGTGAAATTCTAATTCCTGCAATATTACCTGCAAATGAACTACCACTCATGTCTAACCAGATTCATTTTAAGATGTCTATTCTGTGACCACTTAAAAAAGTGTACATCTCCTTTAAATTAGTCATAAATGAATTTTATATGTGTCTAGTACTTTGCAGTATGACCAGGCTATAAAGTCATCTTATTTCATTAAATTAACTTACCTTACAAGAGCAGTGAAAGTCTCAGATTTCTACAGCTTTTGAATGGGAAGTAAATTCTCTCTGTCCTATTCTTCATCACCAGGCTGGGCCTCCTCCTGGGAAGTACAATGCTGGGTCACAAAAACAGCAGCCCACACAGAGTGAAGTTGCTCCTGTCATTGAAATTCATTTACCAACTCTGACAACAAGGACAAGTTCAGTTAGTGGCATTAACAACTCTTGAGACTGAAGATAAACACACTAGCTCAGGCTAACTTAAGGACTTAGCATGCACTATTATTCCTCTCAAACTTTGGATCATCTTATTCCAAACATTATAAAGGCCATATGGAAAGAGCCTGTCAATCATATAAGGCTTTTGTCCCTAAAATAATTTTCACCAGAGGCATTCTGGTACAACAGCACCTTATCCTTAAACAAAGTGTTTTGAACCATGGTTTTATAAAAATTACAATGTGGATTCCACTGACCTAGTTAGATTATATAAAGCCACCATCCCAGTCCAGACAGGCATTTTCTAGGGAGTTGAGGGAGGGAGGGGAAAGATAGTGTTGCAGCCTAAACATTTTTTTTTTTTTTGATAGAGGTCCTTAAAAAAAAAATAAAGTGTACAATTTCAGAAGGGTGACTTAAATTTTCCCTCCACAAAGTCATACACTCCAAGCCTGGGAACAGGACAAAACTGAAATAACACAATGAGACTAGTATGAATTTTAGAGAATTAAGAGAAACTGAATAGAGATAACAGATCTCTGCAGAGTATATAACAACTGATTAGAAAAGCTACAGTGGGAACAAACAGTTCTGGAAAGTCATCCATCTAAACAAAGAAAAAGCACCTATTACTAAAGCTTTAAGTACCAAGCAATCACCCAGTCTTCTCTCCCTGGCATTTCAGATCCTCTAGAAACTAATTCTAAGTAATCTTCTAAGATTATTTTAAGACTGCAAGGGATCTTCTTCTAAGAAACTAGTGGGGAGACTTCCCCATAGTATACCATCTCCTATTAGCTATTTTTTCCTAGCAAGAGATTTAGGACAATTTGCAATATCCATCTTAGTAGTCAACAGAGTCTTAAAAAGGAACAAGTCCCAATGTAATGAAAGGGGGTGTGGTGTCAAAGGACGACGGATCCTGCAGGCCTTTCCTAATAAATTCGATGGAGAAAAAAATGCTACATCCCAATGACAAGCACATTGACACCATGAGCAGCCTAGGAAATTAGACTAGTGACTCTAAGGGAGTAAAGCAAACCTACCAAGAAGGGGCTCATTGCAAACAAAGGACTTTGCATGCACAGGGCCACCCCCAGTCAAATGGTTAAAACAGCCCGGGACCAACAAAGGCTCCTTTATGCATCAGGCCTACATCCCTCCCCCCTCCTTCACCCCCCCTCAGGGGAGAGTAACCGCAGACAAACAAAGAACCCTGCAAGCACCGGGCTCCCCCGGGGAAGTAGCTGATGCAGCTGGGGGCAGATGCAGGGGCTGGCCTGCACACGCCGGGCCTCCCGTTACAGAAGTGGTCCAGGCACATCATGGCAAACAAAGGTTCCAGGATGCACCGGGCCTTCTCCACTCGTGCAGCCGAGGTGCTTGGAGGGGACAGACCCGGCTGCCCAGGCTACGGGCCTATTTAGTGCTTTCTCAAAGGGGCCGGCGCCCCCTACCCTCGCACCCCCCTCCGGGAACGGGCCGTAGGGACTGCTGCCCCCTCATCGGCTCCAGGGGTGCACCAGGGCCTTCCTGAGGTTGCTCCTTCTTCTTCTCAGGAGATCGGCGGGCGCCTGGGCCAGGAAGGATGGGGCTGCAGGCCTCCCCGAACTGCCCTCTGAGCATCAGGGATTCCCCCCGCCCCTGGAGGTCCCGAGATGCGGGGCCCTGCCCAGCCCGACCTCGGCTTCCCTCCGGGTGCCTCCCCCGGGGCTCCATGGCAACGGGCGGGTCAGACTCCCGCCTCTTAACTGTCCCCATCCCAAGCTGGATCCCCATGGTGGGGCCCAGGATGCCCGGCCTGGTCCCTGGGGCCTCCCCGCCTCCCGCTCTTTTCAGGAACCGGGGAAGCGCCCCAGGGGGCTTCCCCTACCCTCATTCCCTCCCCCGACCCCTCGCCGCGGAGACACGCCACGGGGGGAGAATAAAAAGCACAATTCACCTGTTGTTACAGATGTGAAACAAACCTCGGTGTAACGCGCATGAGCCGCTTCCACCCAAGCAGGACTACAACTCCCACAAGCAGCAGCGTGGCTTCTTCCGGGTCACGTGGCGGAAGCAGCCGTCTTTTCTCTCTGACCCTCCTTTTTCTTTTTTCTTTCCCTTCTTCCTTTCCCCCCTCCCCCCTCCACGCTTCTTTTCCGCTCCACCCCCACCCCACTCCCTCGGCCCGAATTCGGTCTCGAGGATGAGTTCCTGGGGGGCGACGAGCCCTGGGCTCCCAGCTGGCACCTACAAACGGCCACTGAGGCTCGCGGGCACCACCAGACCAACCCGTGGGGAGGAGGCCGGCTCCGGGGCCCAATGAGAATGGGGCCCAGGGCAAGCAGGGGGCGGGACATCCTGTGTGACACTACGGTCCCTTAGCGGTGAGGGGGGGCTGGCGCGGGCGCGAGGAGCCCGGGCCGGTGAGGGGAGTGGGCCAGGCGACGGGCAACAGGTAACGGGGTCCTGAGGCGATGAGTGGATCTAATCCCCTTTACATCTTCACTGCGCCCCGCTTCTCTTCCTGGCCGCCCCAAGCAACTGGGGCCGGGGGCCCTTTCTCATCAGGTTGCCCCTCCCCACTTCCTTTAGCGGTCCCTCCCCCCCACCCTGCTCGAGACTTGGCCCCACCCTCTTAGGGGTTACCTCCAATCCCCCAGTCCCCCCAACAGCAGTAGCAGCAGCCCAGTCTAGCCTCCAGCTCTCACCTAATGTCCCTCGCAGTCCCCCCGAATCCTCATCTACAGACTCTTAACGTGGTACCCGCCCCAGCCCGAAGACGCTCTTCATCCCGTGTCTTCTCCCGGCCTAGCTTCCTACTCCTCCTCACCCGCTGGTATTTTCTAACCCATTCCCATCCCTTTCCACCCCCACCCCGCCTTTTTTAGTCTCCGGCTCTGATGGGGACTCCAGAGACCCTAAACCCTCTCTCCATCCACTTGTTCCCCCCACCCAATCCTATAATGAGTCCATCCTTAATATTCTCCCTTCAGGGTTTTGGTTGTTTGGTTTACTCTCATCCCATCCCCGTTTTCCCCCAAGATTTCTGGGAGCTCAGAGGTGTTGCATTTGACAATTCTGGTGACTCCTATATTCCTGCCTTGAGCATGTGAGTAAGGACGTGCGTCAACTTTACATCACATAGTCTTGGACTATGGTGCCCCTTAGGAAATGGTAGTTTCCAGAATTTAATGGCTCTGGTTTCAGGTTTCATTGGAATTCTATTGAAAACTTGATGGTAGTAGCTCCATATCTGAGTTAGGAGTTCAGGAATAGGAAGATACTGATAAATCCTTTAAGATAAGAATACAAGATGAATGAAATCATTGCTATACCGGGCTAATATCTGAGCAGTATAAATGCATTTCTTAAGTGTTTTGGTCTCAGGGTTTCGTGATACATGAAACAAATATTCTTGAAGCAGTGGTTTTTATCTATTGAGGCATAGTGAAAGAACCAGTTACACTAGGGTGAAATTGTCTTGTTTTCCGATATTGGTTTATTTTCCTTATCCTTAAAAACACCCACAACTTTACAAAAAGTATCAAACGCAACCAGTCGTCTGTGGCCTTCTGAAGTAGATCTTTGTTTCTGTAGTATATTATCATGCAGCCTTGTTTTCTTGGGGACTTGTACTTTTTTGATGACAAGACATAGTTCAAAAATTTTAAATTATCTATTGAAGAGCTCCTATCCGAAGGAGCTGAAACGAAAAAAAGGCTACTTATTGAGAAACCAATTTTCATGCTGTTAATCTATATATAGCTCCTTGCCTTAAATCTTCACTGTCTGAGAATGACAGGAGTTTAATAGCCTATACTGATCTCAGCAACATAGATCTCCCAACTTTTAGGCCTCTGAATTTTAATAATTTTTTATGGAATTAATAGATCAACACACTGAATTATTATTGTTCATTAACAGGTACTTATAATTACTATGTAATCTGCACTGTGCTATTCCTAGAGGATACAAAAAGAAAAAGAAAAAACAATCCAGAGATCAGGTATAATACTCTTCGAGTGATCTTTTTTCTAACAAGTCCTCTAAAGTCTTGCAGTTTTTTAAATCTAGCCTTACTCATATAGTAAGAATCATAATAGAGGTTTCTGCAGGACAGCAATTACTTGGGGAGATCTGTTTCTCTTTCAGTCAAAGCTATCCTTTTAAGCTGATTTTAAGGACTTGTTTTTATTGTGTTCTGTATATGTGAAGGACTTAAATCTTTAATTTAGATTGTAAAAAAGATCTTAGATTTAGAGCTAGAAGGGGAAATTGAAGGCTACCTTGCCTAACCTCATTTTACAAATGAGAAAATTGAAAGAAGGTTTAAGTGATCTAACCAAGGTTTCAAGGTTAGTAAATAACAGTGCCAGGAATTTGAACCCAGGTCCTCTCATTCTAAATTCTGAGCCCTTTCACTCACTATACCTAGAAGAATTGACCCTGGAACCCATTAATGCAAATAACTGCTTGATATGAGGTTTCATTTGATATCTGTCATCAGCCAATGACTTTGTATCTATTTTTTATTTACTCATATATGTATATATGTTTCCCAGCTAGACTGTAAGCACCTTAAAGTTAGGGACTTTTGTAGTAGTCTCCCCAGCACCCAACATCAAAGTCTGATATATAGATTCTTAAGAAATTCTTGTTCCTTAGTTAATTGATTGATTAACTAATATCATGCCAGTATGTATTTTTACTACATGAATAACGTTCTTGTTATGGCAACACCACTTCCAGGAAAAGAAATAAGATTAGTTTGTCATAACTTGTTCTCAGCAAGCTAATTCTAGCTCCAAGTGATCATTTTAAATGCTCCCAAACATTTTAATTAATTTGCTTTAGAGTTTTTCCAGGGATTAACATCAAGTTATTATATTTCTACCTCTTCTCAGATTTTCCCTCTTCTTATTTTTCAGAATTAAAACATTTGCCTTTCTTTGCTCTTCAAATAATGAATTTAGGGTGCTAGTGGTTCAGCAATTAAATAATTTTACTTCTCTTTGTATATTGGGATAGAATTTCTCAGGGCTAAGAGATTCTCTTATTGTCACTTTATTTTTAATTTCCTTCTAGCCATGTTTAATCCACTCTTACCAGTTTCACAATTCTTCTTTTTAGAGGAATTGGGGTTAAGTGATTTGGGCAGGGTTAGAAAACTAGTATGGGTCTGATATTAAGTATGATCTCAGGTCCTCCTGACTTCAGGACTGTGCTCTTATCTACTCTACTACCTAGCTGCCTCATTTATTCTTCTCAAATAAAGAAGGTATATAAGTACAATAGAAGTTAAATAATTCTTGTCATCTTTTCATATAAGCAATAGGTGAATTAAGAAAGCTCTGAATATAGTCACATTTGTTTCTTTAAATGCTTCACCTTTTTTTCCCTCATTAGAAATGGTATTTGTCAGAAATTAATTTTGAGAGCCTTTTCCTTTTTAGATACTCCAGCCATAACCCTAGTCTACTATTTGTGTATCACAACTATATGGTCATTATTGTTATAAGTAAAATTAGAAAACATAAAAAGGTTTTTTAGCTACTTGGAGTTCCTCTGAGGGGAAATTATTTTCATTATTTGGCTAAAGGAAGCATTTAATGGGACAGTAGATCATATGGTCTTTTTTTTTTCCCCCTCCTGAGGCAATTGGGGTTAAGTGACTTGTCCAGGGTCACACAGCTAGGAAGCGTTAAGTGTCTGAGGCCACATTTGAACTCAGGTCCTCCTGACTTCAGGGCTAGTGCTCTATCCACTGCACCATCTAGTTGCCCAGATCATATGGTCTTGACCGTTTTCATAGTGTTATGACCAAATAGACCTCAAGGAAGATAGTTGTATCATGTGCCAAATCCATTTTAAAGCATTATAAAATTTAAGAATTCATTGAAGAATTTAATAATTAAAAACAAATTTATTAAATTGAATTGAATTAGACAAAATCATCCAAATTAAGTTAACAGTTATTTTGATGCTTCTTAACTTTAACATGAAAATGGGCCTCCAGGAGAAAAGCAAAAGTATTTTAAAATATAGTTCAGAATCAAGAAGTAGAAAGGAGCAGCCAACAATAAACTCCATTGACTCTTCTAAAGTTTCATGCTGTACATGATAACTTTTTTTCAACAGTAAATAAAAAGGTATTGCTTTGAGGATTGAATGCCTTTTTGAAAAACGAGTTTGTGTGTTGACAAAAAGAACACCTAATTTCATAAGGCATTTCAGCATCAATAATAAATGTGTAGTCAGATTGTTACCTAATTAGAACAATTGGAAACAGTAATAAAAAATTAGAAGGAAAGATAAATGTGGGAAGAGTATACTTTATGTGATTACAGCAGTTTCAACCCAACTTGTTTGCAGGAGCAGATAAAAGTAATGCTAATTTTGACTAGCACTTTTAAAACTTTTTTAATAGTATTTTTTCCTAATTACACATTAAGACAATTTTAGCATTCATTTTTACAAGATTTTTGAGTTTCAAATTTTTCTCCCTGCTCTCTTTAAAAAATGATAGGCAATTTGATATGTTTTACATGGAGCACCATTTAAAAAAAAACAAAACAAAACTTAAAGAAGACCTAAAGAATTCCTAAATGTTCTTGACCAGAAGAAAACAATCTCCTTGCCAAGTAGAGAACCTTGGATAATACTAAGATAGTAGTATAGGTCATTTATAAAACTATTGTGTAGGAAGATGACAGAAGACTGAAAAATAGCATCACCATAAAAATCATGGGAAGTTTTAAAAGAAAATGAGCTTGGGAAGAGAGTTTGTATAAAAGTTGTCTAAAATTAAGTTGGTGAGACTTAAAGATGCAGCCAGAAAGAATAAGTAAATTTAAAATTGAACAGATTTACTTGTATTTTATATTTATGATTTATTATTTAGAACACTCCCTTCTCCACTCTGACTACTGACCCCTCTGGCTTCCTTCAAGACCCAACTAAACTTCTACTTCTTACAGGAAGCCTAGTCTAAGCCACCCTATTTCTAGTATTTTCCCTCTTTTAATGATTTCCTATTCTTTTCTTAGCTTGTTTTTGTATGTTTTAGTTTGCAGAGTTGATTCTCCTGTTGGAGAATCTCCTTGAGGGTGAAGACTGTCTTTTTACCTCTTTGTATCGCTGTTGCTTAGCACCACTGTACCTGGTACTTAGTCCATCTTTAATAAATATTTATTGAATTGAATTGGAATAGTTATAGCTCAACTACTAATAGTGCTTTTTACATAGTACTAAGTGATTACTTAATTGTTGAACATTTGGACTATATCTCACTTTAAATGGCAACAGCACTTAAGAAATACTGTGAACCTCATCACATAAATTCATGCACACAGCATCCATACTTCTACTGTTGGGCATTTAGGAATCAACTTTGAAGAAGAGGGGAAAGATCCCATAAACTGCCTTTATTTAAGGAAGCTTGAAAAAATAAGAGAACCTTATATACCTTTTTTCTTTATCTTTAACATATCTTTGCATGAATGATCTATAGTGACCTATGGTGATGAAACCATGAAAAAAGAACAGACAGGCTTTTATAGATGATTTCTAGAAGAGACTTCATTTTTATAACCATAGAATTGAATGAAAGGTATAGAGAACTCAGGATGGAATGGGGGGGTGGAGTTGTCCCTTATGATCTGTTTAAAAAAATTTGACTGACAAAATGCAACACTGAATTCTATCCTCAGAAAGATATCTTCCATGCATATATCAACATTTTATAAAATTCTTTGATAAATATGGTTGATTATAATTAATGATTTGCTGAATGTTCAAGTTAAGGGAAATATAAAACTAGGAAACATATGCTTTTCCAAGGTGTTAGCAGCTTTTATTATTACCTGTGTATTATCTAAACATTGGAATTTCTTACTGATCTTCAGATATCTTTAAATGATATTGTAGTTTTCAGTATTATTGAATCCAGTGAAATTCACAAAATGCAAAGATCTTAGTCTAACCATCTACAATAAAATAAGGTAAATGAAAGAGGCATTTTGCTTGGCTTTTGGTGTACAAGCAGGGAATGGTACCTACTTCAAGGAATTTGTGCTCAACCAATAGGATATTAGAAATGTGTACTGAATGCTATGCTCCCCATGGTAACCACTATGGAGGCTTGTCTCCCACTCAGTGGCATCACTTAATTGCTTTACCTTTTATCTCCTGAACGTTCTACTTGGCCCCCTTTCACTAATGGTTTGTGACTTTGTAAGCTCCAACCTTCTGCCCTTCTCCACTTCTCTTCCCTATTCCTACCTATCCTCCATTCCATGCCTTGCCAATAGCATGGGATGTTCAGAAAAAATCCAGCATTGTTTCACTTGAATATAGCACTGGCTAAAATAGTGTGTTGACCCTCCCAGCAGCAAGGAGTCTATTGCACTTGAGGAGCTCTGATTCCTGAAGTCCTGAACTTTTATGTCTTGGACAATCCAGAAGCTAGTTTGGAGCCATAGTTCTCTAAAACAATTAAGTTTCAAAAACAGTTTCTTTGCCTTTTTAGGGAAAAACTATCCTGGTTTTAGATATTGCATCTGCCACACTATGCATTTCTCAGTAAATTTCAGTGGTTGCCTGTTCACTATAGGATAAAATGTCATTTCAACTTTTTTAAGAAAAAGAGCACTGGACTAACTTCCATTTAGGAAATTAGTGTTTTTAATGATGCCACATTGCTTGTCTAAAAAAAATCATCTTTTGAATACTAGTATTCTGTTGATGTTATATGTATCTGAGTAAAGGATTACTATAACCTCAAAAGAAAGAAAATTAAAAGTAGTGCAAAGTGCCAGGAAAAAATGTATGGTTGGTTAAAAAAAAATGTGCCTACCACAATATATTTCCAATAAGATGTACTCTATAGAAATAATGGCAAAACATCAAGGATGTATGTGGTTGTTAAAGGAGGTTAGCTATTTAAGAGTGAGCTGACAACCATAAAAACTAATCTAATCTTGGCTTGATCAATAGAAATATAATATAGAATAAGAAAGCTAGCAGTGTGCCTATATAATTTGGAACTTGAATGTATGCATGGTTAATAATAAATGTGTTATTTTTATTTATTTATTTTTTGCTGCGGTAATTTGCTGCGGTTAAGTGACTTGCCCAGGGTCACATAGCTAAGATTAGTGTTAAGTGTCTGAGATCAAATTTGAACTCAGATCTTCCTTACTTCAGGACTGGTGCTCTATCTACTATGCCATCTAGCTGCCTCCAACTAGTGTTCTAAATGAGAACAGTCAGGTTGGTGAATAAGTACCATAGAACTCTCTAAAAATGGAGTAGTCTAGACTATATTGTGAGATCCTGAGGTCACTGAAACTCTGGAAAGAGATACTGAATAGGCTAGGCATAACATAAAAAGATTTCCTGCATGAGACAGCAAGTAATAATTAATTACCTCAAGTTCCCCAGTTGTCTAAACAAAATGGAGGGAACTTGATAAAGTTAATTTTTCTCCTGAAGTATTTAAAATCTATATATGAATAATTTATAGGGACCAAGCTGTTAGATATTTTTGTACAATTCATTTCTTTGGCAGAAGGGAAAGGAAGTTAATGTATTTTTGTTGTTACAAATTTGTTATTTAACTTTTTCTAGCATTTTAGGAATCCTGTGGGTCTAAAGTAGTTCCTTTTAAAAGCTTTCATTTCAGATATGTGAGATAAGGGAAAATGTTTCATTTCTAGTTTCATTATTTTGCCCTTGAATACTAAAAATAATGGTAATTAATGTTTTGTTTATTTTTTTAGTCAAATGATTCACTTGGTAGAATCATTATAAGAATATGTCTATAATTATCAATAAGGAAAACATTTTGATTTCAAAAATTCTTTTATCAGGCAATATTTAAATTTTTTATAGTAATGCTTTATTTTGGCAAGAGAAAATAACTAGTCTCTGGATCACTCTTGAAAAATAATAGTACTTTTTTTTTTCCATTTTATGTAAAGATTTCAACAGCAATCTGATATAGGGAATACATGTACAATTTCCCACATTCATTCTTAGAATATTTACGAAAGGGAAAAGGCACAAGATAGAAGCATGCTATTTTCACTTTTTTTTTTTAATTCTATCTGCATTCAGACTGTAGTTCTTTTCTTTGGATGTGTTCATTTCCATCACAAATCTTTTGGATCGTTGCATTGCTGAGAAAAGTTAAGTTGGTCATAGTTGATCATCACACATCACACATAGTTGGGTGTTATTGTGTACAATGTTTTCCTGGTTCTGCTCACTTCACTCAATATCAAGTTAGATAAGCCTTTCCAGGTTTTTCTGAAATATGTAGGCTCCCAACATTTTTTATTTTCTTTTTTTTTATTAAAGCTTTTTATTTGTATAACATATGTATGGGTAGTTCCCCAGCATTGATCTTTGCAAAGCTTTCCATTACAAATTTTACCCCCAGTCCCCTCCCCTCCCCTAGATGGCAGGAAGTCCACCACATGTTAATGATGTTGAAATACTTGACAAGTTGTGCAAGAAAAATCCTATCTACAAGAAAAAAAAAAAAAAGAAAATCAGAGAAAGGAAACACAATGCAAGCAAACATCAATAGAGAGCATGAAAATGTTATGTTGAGGTCCATATTTCATATCCCTCTGGGTGTATATGGTTTTCTTCAGTGAACAATTGGAACTGGTTTGAGACAATTCTTTGTTGCGGAGAGCCATGTCCATCAGAATTGATCATCATGTAATATTGTTGTTGCTGTGTATGATGATCTCCTGGTTCTGCTCGTTTCACTCACCATCAGTTCATGTAAGTCTCTCCAGGCCTCTCTGAAATCATCCTGCTGGTCGTTTCTTACAGAGCAATAATATTCCATAACATTCATATACCATAATTTATTCAGCCATTCTCCAATTGATGAGCATCCATTCAGTTTCCAGTTTCTAGCCACTAAAAAAAGGGCTGCCACAAACATTCTTGCACATGTGGGTCCCTTTCCCTCCTCTAAGATATCTTTGGGATATAGGCCCAATAGAAACACTGCTGGGTCAAAGGGTATGCACAGTTTGATAACTTTTTGAGCATAGCTCCAAATTGCTCTCCAGAATGGTTGGATCTGTTCACAGTTCCACCAACAGTGCATCAGTGTCCCAGCATTCCTACATCCCCTCCAACACCTGTCATTATCCTTTCCTGTCATTTTAGCTAATCTGACAGGTGTGTAGTGGTACCTCAGAGTTGTCTTAATTTGCATTTCTTTGATCAATAGTGATTTGGAGCAACTTTTCATATGACTAGAGATGATTTTAATTTCATCATCTGAAAATTGTCTGTTCATATCCCTTGACCACTTATCTTTTGAAGAGTGGCTTGAATTCTTATAAATATGAGACAATTCTCTATATATTTTAGAAATGAGGCCTTTATCAGAACCATTAAATGTAAAGATGATTTCCCAGTTAGATGCTTCCCTCCTAATCTTGTCTGCATTAGTTTTATTTCTACAGAAACTTTTAAACTTAATATAATCAAAATTATCTATCTAGTGTTCAATTAGGAGTTCCAGATCTTCTTTGGACATAAATTTATTCCATCTCCACAGGTCTGAGAGTTAAACTATACTACGTTCCTCTAATTTGCTTACAATATCACTCTTTATATCTAGATCATGAACCCATTTAGGTCTTATCTTGGTATGTGGTGTTAGGTATGTGTCAAGCCCTAATTTCTTCCACACTAGTTTCCAATTTTCCCAGCAGTTTTTGCCGAATAGTGAGTATTTATCCCAAAAGCTGGGGTCTTTGGGTTTATCAAACACTAAATTGCTAAAGTTATTGCCTAGATTGTCCAGATATCCTATCCTATCCCACTGATCGACTGCTCTATTTCTTAGCCAGTACCAAATGATTTTGATGACCGCTGCTTTATAATATAGTTTTAGATCTGGTACAGCAAGGCCACCTTCATCTGCCTTTTTTTTTTCATTAATTCCCTTGAAATTCTTGACCTTTTGTTCTTCCAACTGAACTTTGCTACTATTTTTTCTAGATCTGTAAAATAATTTCTTGGAAGTTTGATTGGTATGGCACTAAATAAGTAAATTAGTTTGGGTAGTATAGTCATTTTATTATATTTGCTCGGCCTACCCATGAGCATTTTATGTTTTTCCAATCGACTAGGTCTGACTTTATTTGTGTGGAAAGTATTTTGTAGTTTAGTTCATATAGTTCCTGACTTTTCCTTGGCAAATAGATTCCCAAATATTTTATACTATCATCCGTTATTTTGAATGGAATTTCTTTTTGTATCTCTTGCTGCTGAACTTTGTTGGTAATATATAAAAATGCTGATGATTTATGTGGATTTATTTTGAATCCTGCCACTTTGCTAAAGTTGTGAATTGTTTCTAGTAGTTTTTT
>JAJPUD010002147.1:0-10643 GCA_023553655.1 Myrmecobius fasciatus
TTTAGTGGCAAGAATAAATGAAATGGAGGAAGGGAAACAAAAGCAAAGAAGAGACAAAACTATCACTTTTTATTTTGCAGATCATATAATGGTTTATGTAGCAAACTCTAAAAAGTGAACAATAAACAAAGTTCGGGGGGGGGGAGGGGAGGGGGGAAAGAGAAACCATTGGCAATTTTGTATGTTACCAATGAAATCCAGCAATAAGAGAAGAAAACCCAACCAAAATAACTACATGATGATAACATGTTTAGGAGTTTAGCTATTAAGATACAAAAAGAACTATATGAATAGAGCCACAAACTCTTAAAAGAAAATACAAACTAAATAATGAGAAAAAGTCATATATGTATAAACCATACCAATATAATAAAAATGACCATGCCCTTTGACACAAAATTTCCAAGGGGAAAATATTTACAAGGAGATGACTTCATGAAGTAGATAGTCAAAGATGTTAGAATAAGAAACCTAATTTATAAATTTAAGATATATTTCCTTTACTTTGTTCCCTTTATTAAATTTTTGTTTTTAATTGTCCATTGTCCTTTAGAGTACTCTAACACTTTTTGCAATTAATTTACTCACTACCATATCAAATTATCAAAGGAAAATAAATTTATTCGGAGACACAAAAAGGCAAGAACTACAAGGGAAATAATGAAAGAAAGCTGAGAAAAAAAAAAAAAAACCTAGCAATCTAAGATTACCATATCTCAAATTATAGCTAATCAAGTACAGAGGTTGACCAGTGGAACAGGTATACAATATACACACTAAAGTTCAACAAATCTAAAGGCTACTGCAATAAGGCCTATTTGAAAAATATGCTGAGAAAAATGGAAACCAGCCTAACAGAATTTAGATATAATCTTAACATCTCATATCATACAACAAGATAAAGCCCAAACAGATACATGACTTATAATAATATTATAAACAAATTAGATGAGCAAAAAAATATTCTGGGTAGAATTCAAAACCAAACAAGGAACTGAAAATCACAGAAGACAAATTGTATCAATGTGATTATTTAAAAGGTTTTTTGGTCTTTTTAAAATTTGTTTCTTTGTTTTTTGAGGGAGGAATGTAGTAATTAAGATTAGACAGAAAACTGATGGGAGGGGGAGGAATATCTTTGCAGCACTTTTTCCCGATTAAGATCTCATATTCACGATGAACAGGGTGTTTCAAAAGACAATTTAGTTTTAAGTTATTAAAGTTATTTCTTAAGAATTTAAGAACCTTTTATAAGTGGTTCAATTCTGTAACAAGAGCCGTCATTAAAAAGCAGATGGCCAAATGATACAACCAAAAAGTTTTCAATGTAAGAAATTTAAGCTACCAATAACCATATGAAAAAAAAATGCACCAATTCACTAAGAATTAGAGTAATGTAAACAAAGACAACGCTGTATTTCCAACTCACCCATCAATTGACCTTAAGATGACAAAAAAAAAAAAAAAGGAAAGAAAAGAAAAGAAAATGGCAATTTTTGGAGAGACAGCAGGGAAATAAGCCCATTAATGTACTATTGGTGGAACTTTGAATCAACTTATACATAAAAAAAAAATTTCACATTTTTTAAAATAAATTTTAAAAAAAGACAATTCAGAACTATGTCCCCAAATCTATTAAATATTAAGCCTCTAATCCAAAGCAATAAAAGAAAGGACTCATATATTCAAAAATATTTATGGAATATTTTTGTAGTAGAAAAGAACTGTAAACTAAAGCAGAACCCACCAAATTAAATACTATTATGCAATAAGAAAGGATGAAATCAAGTTTCAGAAAAACTTAGAAAAACCTGTGTGAATAGATATAAAATGAATTGAATATAATCAAGAGAACAATTTAAATAATAACATTATAAAGAAAAGCAATTCTGAAAGACTTCAGAACTCTGATCAATGCTATGATCAAATAATATGAGAAAAAATGGATGTGCTTGCTACTTGCTTTATGACAAAAAAGCAATAAACTTTAGAAGTAGAATGTGACATTTTTGGACACAATGTGGAAATTTCTTTTACTCAATCACACTTTTTAAAAAAAACTTGTTTTTCTTTTTATGATTTGATTGGTAGGGAGAAATAAAGAATGAGAAAAAATGGGGATAAGGTAGCATTCCCTAAATCCTCCCCCCCCAAAATGGGGATGACTGAAGAATCATTTTTAATAGGAAAACAGACAAGAAGAAAAGTCAGAAAGAAGACGTGAAAAGCAGAATGGCTAAGAAAGTTACATGTTGATCTTTTCATAAAAAAGAAAAGGCAACTTGCAAATTTTATATTTTCGAAGTGTGATGTACACTTCTACTTTTGTGTTCTACAAAGTACATGTAAATGCCCATTTCATTTGGTGTTTATAATAAAAATAGAATAAAAAGAATATACGGAGAATAAACAAAGTTAAAAATTTTAAGTTGCATATTCTATTATTTCAAGTTACTGTAACTTGATTAAATTGTGTGTGTATACCCACATACATATATAGAAAGCTTATACTAGATAGACATAATTTAAGTTAATAATTAAAAATTAATTTAACATTATACCTAAGGGTTATTTCAATAAAAAACTTGATCAGCTCAGCCATTTGATCAGGAATGCAATAATCCAAATTATGTCAATTTCCCCAAAAATAAAACGAATTTGACTGATAGTAACATTTCCAGAATAGAATCCCTTCCACACCTCAAAATTAAGTTTTCTTAGGAAAAGATAGAATTATCAACAAAAAGAGGATTAGATAAGTGAAAAAGATACTTTCTCCCCTAATATATGTTGGAAAGTTAATGGCATATCATACCACAAAATGTTCAAAAAGACTGAAACAATAAAAAGATCTTGGTACTTTAACATTTAATAGTTTACAATTTGGTGAAAATTTCTCTTATCCCTTTTTTTCATTTTTAAAGGAAAAGGCAGACTCAAGATCCTGATTCTAACACTGAAAACAATAAAATCTTAAAGAATTAGAGGTGGGATCTAAAAAAAAAAAATCAAGATAATTCTCATATGATAGCTACTCAGTCTAGTAATTCTGAGAAAAATGACAATACTAGAACTTTAGATCACACTGGTCTTTGCTTCCATCAGCTGGAAAATTGTCCTAACAACTAAGTATAGAAGTGAAAATTTAGTAGGCCCAATAAAGTATACTTGAACTTTGCTTAAAAAACAAACAAAAACACTACACTGATTGTCAATGACCTCAAGCAAGTGATATAACTCTGCTATAGCACTAAGTGAAAACCAAACCCAGGTACAACTTAAATGAAAGCCAGATGCTACAAGACCACAAAATAATACCATTCCCTCTTGCTGTGGCTTTATGAAAATATTTAATTAGAATAATACAAGCAGTTTTTATCTACCGAAAAGATGAAGCCTAACCTTCTTTTTAAGTGTTCATCAATGACACCCAAAACAATATTCTACTTTATAGTACAAAAGGTTTTTGTTAATACACATAGATTTTGGCAAATTAAACTGAAAACACAAATTTGGGCTTAATTTATTAATCTTTTATGAAACAAGAAATTCATTTCTACTATGAATGGAGAAATAAAATTAAATACTGGACAAGAAACAATAAATGCATTTCTCTATTTAGCAATTATCATGAGGTAATTTCATTCTTTCACTCCACAAAAAATGTTCATGCTTTTCATTTTTTAAGGTATAATCCAGTTTTATCTAAATAATGATAAAAAAAAAAAACTGGTCTTAATACTTGCTAAATCAGCTTTAGTTCCCGTTATAAGATTTTACTAAGTCCTTCATAGCTACTGTCAAATTTGGCATCGGAATTTGAAGCCTGCTCTGAAAATTCTCCTTGAGAAAATGGTACCCCCTTTATTAATCATATTTATTAAAAAAAATGAACAACACTTAAGATTCAAGAAGATGAGCATCAATGAGTATAAGAAACACAGTACAAAATTCCTTTAGTTTAAAATGTGTAGAGGATGCAGATTTCAATTATATGAGAATTAAAATAGGGGGGATTTTCTTGTTTCTATGACACCACAAGGAGATCTTATCCTTATTGAAGATCTAGCAAAATGTTTCTATCAAAGACTTCTCTGTGATGGTTTTCCAGTTGTCTTAGATCTTTTTCTCCTGCCCTTTTTTTCCTCTATCTACTTTTAAATTTTGCCCTCCTGTTGCACTTTGATGGCTTTCTGGGCAATAAGCCCATTCTGGCTTCATTTTCCATTTATTGTTTATAAGAACTCCCCAGATTCTATTTTTAAGTCGACTAAGGTACTTAAGAAAGCTACCAAAGACTTCAATAGATAATAGTTGGGAGTGGGGAGGCCCCACAGGGCAGGCCAATATGAGAAACACACCTCCAAATTCTACTAATTTTAGCATTAACTTAAAAATAGAAGTATAGACAGACTCAAGATGGTGAAGTAGAAATTACATGGGAATACAAATCAGGAGATCAGGATTATAGTCATGGTCATGCTATCTATCTCACTGCCGTTCTGAGGGCTTGGCTTCTGCATCTGCAAGGAGAGGAAGTTGGACAAGAAGTCCCTTACAGTTCTAAAATCCTATGACCCTGATCGCTTAATAACATTATGTTTAAAAGAAACTCTACCTTTTTCAGAATTCAGTACTATTGAAAACATGTTTATTTGTTTTTTAAATTATAGAGAAAAATAACTAATTTCTATTGTTGTCCTTTCTTTCCCTTGTTCAATTATCACTGTGTGGGTCCTAGAAATAAAGTACAGCGTCTCACTTTCAAAGGGCATCACCTCAACCTATAACTGATGAGATATTCTCTTAATAAGAATGACTATATATAAGTTGAAATTATCAAGAAGCCTTTCCAAAGTCAAATGAAATAGACACCAAGACAGGATACGTACATTGCTAAATAAAACTTTAAATGTCACAAATGCTTTGGAAATCTTAAATCTGATGGTATACTGGTAACCCCCATTAGCCTCCTTGGAGTGGTTATTTTGTCCATTAATAGGTAAGGGCAGCTAGGAAGGAAAAACTACCCTCAGGGATAGCCTTCTTTTCCCTTATCTTCTCTTTGCCTCTCCCCTAATATTCCTAGTTCATGCCACCTAGATAAACTGGGAATCACCAATTTCAAACCTTTTAGTGAATGGAAGTTTACAGGGCCTCACAATTACAACAGTCTTGTTGTTTGGGCCTTTCCCTCTATCCTGCAGCTAAATAGTTTTATTTATTTTTAAAATTTGTATCCCCAGTGTTTAATACCATGTGTGCTACACAATAAGCAATTGTTAAATATCTCTTCTCTTATTCAATTTAATACTTCTTATATAATACATGTAAAGCAACATGCAAGGCATTGGAAATACAAAAATAAGTTTTAGTAAGAAAACATGTTATGTACACATGTAATTATAAGATAATTTGAAAAGTACTAAAAAAGATGCAATACCACATGCTGTTTTTACCAAAACCCAATAATTACAAATCCTTATTTTTATTTTTATTTATTTTTCTTATTTTTATTTATTTTTATTAAAACTATTTATTTGCAAACAATATACATAAGTAATTTTTTGATATTGATCCTTGCAAAGGTTTCTGTTACAAATTTTTCCCTCCTACCCCCCACCTCCTCCCCAGATGGCAGGAAGTCTAATACATGTTAATTATATAAAAATATTCGACAGATCAAATAAGTGTATATTTAACAGTTATCCTGCTATACAGGGAAGAGAAAAAAATAAAAATAAAAAAATAAATAAAAACCTGAGAAGGAAAACATAATGTAAGCAAACATCAATAGAGAGTGTGAAAATGCTATATTGTGGTCCAGACTTAGATCCCATAGGCCTCTCCCTGGGTGTATATGGCTCTCCTAATCACTGAACAACTGGAACTGGTTTGAAACATCTCATTATTGAAGAGAACCATGTCCATCAGAACTGATCATCATATAGTCTTATTGTTGCCGTGTACAATGATCTCCTGGTTCTGCTGATTTCACTCAGCATCAGTCCAGGCCTCTCTGAAATCATCCTGCTGGTCGTTTCTTACAGAACAATAATATTCCATGACATTCATTTACCATAATTTGTTCAGCCATTCTCCAATTGATGGGCATCTACTCAGCTTCCAGTTTCTAGCCACTACAAAAAGGGCTGCCACAAACATTTTTGCACATGTGGGGCCCTTTCCTTCCTTTAGGATCTCTTTGGGAAATAGGCCCAATAGAAACACTGCTGGGTCAAAGGGTATGCAGAGTTTGATAACTTTTTGAGCATAGTTCCAAATTGCTCTCCAGAATGGTTGGATCCATTCAGAGTTTCACCAACAATGTATCAGTGTCCCAGTTTTCCCACATCCCCTCCAACATTCATCATTATCTTTTCCTGTCCTCTTAGCCAATCTGACAGGTGTGTAGTGGTATCTCAGAGTTGTCTTAATTTGCATTTCTCTGATCAATAGTGATTTGGAACACCTTTTGATATGACTAAAAATAGTTTTAATTTCATCATCTGAAAATTGTCTGTTCATATCCTTTGACCATTTATCGACTGGAGAGTGGCTTGAATTAAATATGAGACAATTCTCTATATATTTTAGAAATGAGGCCTTTATCAGAACCCTTAAATGTGAAGATTTCCAAATTTATTGCTTCCCTCTTAATCTTGTCTGCATTAGTTTTGTTTGTGCAAAAACTTTTTAACTTAATATAGTCAAAATTGTCTATTTGGTGTTCAATTAAGAGTTCCACTACTTCTTTGGACATAAATTTATTCCTTCTCCACAGGTCTGAGAGGTAAACTATCCTATGTTCCTCTAATTTGCTTATAATATCACTCTTTATATGTAAATCATGAACCCATTTAGATCTTATCTTGGTATGTGGTGTTAGGTGTGGGTCGAGCTTTAATTTCTTCCATACTAGTTTCCAATTTTCCCAGCACTTTTTGTCAAATAGTGAGTACTTATCCCAGAAGCTGGGGTCTTTGGGTTTAGCAAACACTAGACTGCTATCGTTATTGCCTGGTTTGTCCTGTGATCCAAACCTATTCCACTGATTGACTGCCCTATTTCTTAGCCAGTACCAAATGGTTTTGATGACCGCTGTTTTATAATATAATTTTAGATCTGGCACAGCAAGGCCACCTTCATTGGCCTTTTTTTTTTTTCATTAATTCCCTTGAGATTCTTGACCTTTTGTTCTTCCAAATGAACTTTGCTACTATTTTCTCTAGATCTGTAAAATAATTTCTTGGGAGTTTGATTGGTATGACACTAAATAAGTAAATTAGTTTGGGTAGTACTGCCATTTTTATTATATTCGCTCAGCCTACCCGTGAGCACTTGATGTTTTTCCAACTGATTAAATCTGACTTGATTTGTGTGGAAAGTGTTTTGTAGTTTAGTTCGCATAGTTCCTGACTTTTCCTTGGCAGATAAATTCCCAAATATTTTATACTATTGACAGTTATTTTGAATGGAATTTCTTTTTGTATCTCTTGCTGCTGAACTTTGTTGGTAATATATAAAAATGCTGATGATTTATGTGGATTTATTTTGTATCCTGCAACTTTGCTAAAGTTGTGAATGATATTACTCGGGTGAAGCCAAGATGGCAGAGTGAAAACGTGACTCTCTGTATCCTCCTCCAATCTTCTCTCAAATCAACAATAAAATAAGCCTCTGAACTGATCTTCAAGTCAACGAATTCAGAAATATTTGGACACTGCTTGCAGATATCTCTGAAGAACTTTATATCAGGTCTGTTTAACTCGGGCAGAGGGGTAAACAGTTTACTCAGTGCAGCCCAGAAGTGAGGGTGGCACTCAGCTCCAAAGTCCAAACTCCAAACACCTGGAGTTTATCTGAGGCACTCAGGATACTCTGCCCTGATTGGGGACAGGTGTTCTAGCAGATCTGCCTTTTTTAAGGAGTAATTCGGGCACAGTCCTAGGCCCCATCAGGCAAAGCCCTAGCCCCCACGGGCCCAGCACCTTAAGTTAATTGGCAGAATTGCCCCAGGGCAAACTATCAAAACTGCAGCTTCTCTAGCCTTAAACAGACCCCCATGCTGTCTAAAAAAAATGAAGCAAAAGAGAGCTCTCACCATAGACAGCTTCTTTAGGGAGAAGGAGGGGCAGACCTCAGATCCTGAGGTTTCTTTAGACAAAACAACTCCAGAGGAAGTCATCAAGGAACATCATTAGTCCCCTTTTCAAAAGGCCTTTCTGGAAGACTGTATAAAGAATTTCAAAAGAGAGCTGGAGGATAAATGGGAAAATAAATTGAAATCAGTGCAAGAAGGATACAATATCTTGCAAGAAGGATATGATGCCCTGCAAAAGAGATATGAAAAAGTCACCAATTTATTGAAAAATAAAATTAGTGAAATAGAAAAAGAGTGCAATGAAAAAAAAAATTCAACTGGCCAGTTACAAAAGGAGCTAAAAAAGGTAACTGAAGAAAACAACACTTTAAAAATAAGAATTGAACAAATGCAAGTGAATGACTCAATAAGACTTCAAGAATCAGTCAAACAAAAATAAAAAAATGAAAAAATAGAAGAAAATATGAAATATCTCCTAGGAAAAGCAACTGCCTTGGAAAATAGATCTAGGAAAGACAATCTAAGGATTATTGGACTTCCTGAAAGCCATGATGAAAAAAAGAATCTAAACACTATCTTCCAGGAAATCCTGAAAGAAAACTGCTCTGAAGTTGTAGAATCAGGAGGCAAAATCACCATTGAAAGAATTCACCAATCACCTCCTGAAAGACCCCAAAATTAAAACCCCAAGGAATATCATGGCTAAATGTCAGGACTATCGCACCAAGGAAAAGATTCTGCTAGCAGCTAGAAAGAAACAATTCAAATACCGAGGATCAATAATTAGAATCACACATGATCTGTCAGCCTCCACATTGAAGGATCGAAGGGTCTGGAACCAGATATTCAGAAAGGCAAAGGAACTTGAATTACAGCCAAGAATAACCTATCCAGCTAGAATGAGCATTATCCCCCAGGGAAGAGGATGGTCATTTAATGATATAAGTGAATTTCACCTATTTCTAATGAAAAGACCAGATCTGAACAAAAAATCCGACCTCCAAACACAGAACTCAAGAGAAGCTAACGTTATGAATTGTTTCTAGTAGTTTTTTAGTTGAGTCTCTAGGGTTCTCTAAGTATACCATCATTTCATCTGCAAAGAGTGATAATTTAGTTTCCTCATTACCTACTCTAATTCCTTTAATCTCTTTTTTTTCTCTTACTGCCAAAGCTAACATTTATAATACAATATTAAATAGTAATGGTGACAGTGGGCAGCCTTGTTTCACTCCTGATCTTATTGGGAATGGGTCTAGTTTGTCCCCATTACATATGATGCTAGCTGATGGTTTAAATAGATGCTACTAATCATTTTCAGGAAAAGCCCACTTATTCCTATACTCTCTAGTGTTTTTTAATAGGAATCAGTGTTGGCAAATCCTTATTTTTTAAAGATATAAATTTAGATAGAAACGCATATATATACATACACACACACACATATAATTAAGATATTTTCTTAAGGATTTGCTCTACTAGAGTTAACTGGATTCATTGAATATAAACAAAGGATCATTAATGACATTTGGACACAGAGAAACAAAAATCAGAAGGCAACTCAGAGAATACCTAGGACATCTGTTAATTGAAAAGAATCCCATCTTCAACATCCCTAATAAGTGGTCATCAAGTATCCTTTAAAAGATCTCTTGTAAATGGGAAATACCTTTTGAGATAGCTCCTTTTATGTTATGGCTCAATGAAAGTTAAGACAGTAATTAATGGTAGACAAATCTTACTTCTTGGCAACTTCCCCTCTTTCTTGTAACCTATCCAGAATGGGGCATATTTAGGCTATCTCCCAGACTATAGGATACTGTTCATTAACTAACCTATTCACTGAAGTTGAGGCTATGCAAAAAAAGGGTCCAAAATCCTCTTCCTCCACTGCATAAAAATTTTCAGAATCATTACCTTTCTTACCTATTTCTCAGAGACAATTTCATTTCCCTTTCCTTCTAATTCTATTTAAAAGTGACATTCAAAGTCAATATGCTATAGGACAAAAAACAGTTGGCCTCAGGGACACATCTGATTTGTTCATTTAAGTTTTGACAATTCCTTACTAATTAGAGAAGAAAAAGTGCTTGACTTAGAATTCAGAGATTAAGGTTTGACTTTTAGTTCTGATAAGTCCCTATCTGATGGTAAGTAAATAACGGTCTCTAAGCCCTTTATGGAAAAATGAAAATTTTATATTACTAACTTCAAAAAGTTTTTACAAAGTGCTTTTTAAAAGTATTTGAAGCATTTTACTAATGCTATATTAGCCCAGAATCATAAGCTACTGTGAAAATAACCTATGATTCTTTTTTTTTCCCCCCCATCTGTGTTATGGTGACAGTAATAGGGAACTAAGCTCCCAGAGTTATGAAGAAAGCACTACATTAATCTTATGCTCACATGCATAAGTAGTTTGGAGACAGCACTCAAACATTTCCCAGTTAATTAATTTTGTTTATGCTAGGGGACTATCCAGGGTGTGTGTGTGTGTGTGTGTGTGTGTGTGTGTGTGTGTGTGTGTGTGTGTGTGTGT
>JAJPUD010002147.1:20965-82640 GCA_023553655.1 Myrmecobius fasciatus
CCACATGTAATACCACATACCAAGATAAGATCTAAATGGGTGTATGATCTGGATATAAAGAGTGATACTGTAAGTAAATTAGAGGAACGTAATATAGTTTACCTCTCAGACGTGTGGAGATGGAATAAATTTATGTCCAAAGAAGAACTGGAATACTTAATTGAAAACCAGATAGATAACTTTGACTATATTAAGTTAAAAAGTTTTTGTACAAACAAAACCAATGCAGTCAAGATTAGGAGGGAAGCAATAAATTGGGAAATCATCTTTCCATTTAAGGGTTCTGATAAAGGTCTCATATCTAAGATATATAGAGAATTGTCTCATATTTATAAAAAGTCAAGCCATTCTCTAATCGATAAATGGTCAAAGGACATGAACAGACAATTTTCAGAGGATGAAATAAAACTATTTATAGGCATATGAAAAGGTGCTCCAAATCACTATTGATCAGAGAAATGCAAATCAAGACAACCCTGAGGTACCACTACACACCTATCAGATTGGCTAAAATGACAGGAAAAGAAAACGATGAATGTTGGAGGGGATGTGGGAAGGCTGGGACACTGATGCATTGTTGGTGGAGCTGTGAACGGATACAGCCATTCTGGAGAGCAATTTGGAACTATGCTCAAAAAGTTATCAAACTGTGCATACCCTTTGACCCAGCAGCATTTCTATTGGGCTTATATCCCAAAGAAATCATAAAGGAAGGAAAGGGCCCCACATGTGCAAGAATGTTTGTGGCAGCCCTTTTTGTAGTGGCTAGAAACTGGAAACTGAATAGATGCCCTTCAACTGGAGAATGGCTGAATAAATTATGGTATATGAATATTATGGAATATTATTGTTCTGTAAGAAATGACCAGCAGGACGATTTCAGAGAGGCCTGGAGAGACTTTCATGAACTGATGCTGAATGAAATGAGCAGAACCAGGAGATCATTATATACGGCAACAACAATACTATATGACGATCAATTCTGATGGACATGGCTCCCTTCAACAATGAAATGTTTGAAACCACTTCCAATTGTTCACTCAAGAAAGCCATATACACCCAGAGAGAGGGATGTGAAATGTGGACCACAACATAACATTCTCATACTCTTAATTGATGTTTGCTTACATTGTGTTTCCTTTATCTGATGTCTTTTGTGTAGATACGATTTTTCTTGCACAACAAAGATAAGTTTGGAAATATGTATACATATATTCGATTTGCCAACTATTTTAACATAATTAACATGTAGTGGATATCCTGCCATCTAGGGGAGGGGTGGGGAGTTGGGAAGAAAAATTTGTAACAGAAAGCTATGTAAGGGTTAATGTTGAAGAATTACCCACACATATGTTATGCAAATAAAATAAAATTTTAAAATAAATAAAAATAAAAAAATCAAAAGCTTTAATAACAACAACAAAAAAAAAAATTTATGCATGAGAAAATGAAGTAAATGGTCTTTAGTCATTATCAATCAATGGACCAAAGATTTGGAGTTTGAAAAGACCTTAGGAGCTATCTAGTTCAATCCTCCTAATTTAACTGAGGCTCAATAAAATTAAATGATTTGCCCAAGGTTACACAATTAGTAACCAATTTTTTCCAATGTATATCACACTTATTCTACCTGATAAGTAATTTACCAATATCTCAAAGTTAAAAGGGAAAATACATATTCTAATGAACATTTACTACTCTTCCAAATAGTAATTTCATTATTATTTTTATTACAATCTAGATCCACCATCACTTTTCACAAAAGTTCACATAAATCTACTGTTACTATTATCAAAACCAATACCCTACTCTAAAAATTCTATAGGTACTTCAAAAAGTTTCAAGAAACTTTTATCCTCAAAACATTTCCATGGAGATAGCACATTAATATTCCATTATTACAAAGAGAGATATTATAGAACAGAATTAAGAGGATTAAAGGACCATGACTCAATTTAGGAGCTACAACTTGTTCTGATATCAAACTTAGTACCTTTGCCAACTGCTTCTGAGTAACAAAACATACCAGATACTTCCTTTATAAAACCGATATGATTTAGAAAATATCACTTAAAGTTAATTCTATGTATTTTTCTGCCACTAAAGAAGGCTTTCTAATGTTATGAATTCATGATAATATTGAAGAAAAATCTTCATACAGTAGTATGAAAACACACACACACACACACACACACACACACACACACACACAAAACGTGTTATTATCCCAATCTCAGGAGGATTAAGAAATACCTTGATAAACAGTTAATTTTATGAAATAAAAAGCTTTTGGCACACTGCCAGCAAAGTAATTACTCCCATCTGGAACCAAAAACTTGCAGAGTTTCTGATTTCAAATGAAACAAGCAAATATTTAATAGAAACTCTTCCTTTTGTTATTGTAGTATGTACAATAAAATAAAACTGGGAAAAAAAACAAAACAAAAACAAATATATAATACAAATACATATGAACTAAAGCTCAGGAACACATGCACCGAGTGTAGATATATGTGATAAGTAGCAAAATCAATCTTGGCCATTTCCCTCATAGATAAAAAGTCAAAGGATATGAAAAAAAAGTTTTCAACTATTAACATAATATTAATATGAAAGAATGCTCAAAATCCCTAATAATAAGAAAAATGCAGATCACCACAACTATGAGGTTTTACCTTACGCCCAGAAAATATGCGGAGGCTAAGACAGGAATAATACATTTTGGAAGTTGTAGAAAGAGAAGCACAACAATGACCTGTTGATGGAGCTGCAAATTGGTCCAAATATTTTGAAAAGCAATTTGGAATCACACAAAGAAAGCAACTAAAATGTCCTTAGCGTATAATCCAAGGATTCCAAAGTTAGACATATACACCAAGAATAACAGGGTGGGGGAAAAGGCTCTATATACATCAAAATATACCAGTACTTTTTTTGGGCAGCAAAGTACTGGAAACAAAAGTAGATAGTAGATGCCCATAGATCTTAGAATGGCTAAACAAAATGTGGTACTAAATGTATTACAGTATATGTTTAAGAAATTGTTATAATAATAATTATAGAGAAGTATAAAATGACTCATAAGAACTGATACAAAGTTAATGAGTTAATATCAAAGCACTCATTAAACACTTTCTATGTGACAAGCACTGTGCTAAAAGGAAACATGAGACAGTTCTTGCTCTCAGAAAAGATAATACATGATAAATTTCAACTGCAGGGTGGATGGAAAGATCCAAAAATCCTAAGGGTAGGGCAAATGGCAATGTGTAGGGATCCTTCAAGTGCCACAGAAACTCAGATGGAATTGCTTAGAGGTTTGGGGACAGAGCAACAGAATAGATGGTGACATTGTTGCTTGACAATGCAATAAATATCAAGGCCAAGACTAGCAATGGTGAGCCCTGGCTCATCCAAGCAGAGTGAGCAGCCATGTCAATCTTCCTGCTTAGTGCTTCATGGAATCTAGGCAGCTCAGGGAGACAAAAGAAAGGAATAAACTATAACCCTTATGGAGGGGTTTTTATACTAACCAATCAAAGGATTGCCACAGGTGAGTAAACCAGTTTTTCTACTGCCAGTATTATCTGGGTAACATAATTGCAGATATTTCACAAAAACTGAAATATTCTGACCAAGAATGAAAGAAAATTAACCTGTATGATGAGCAACACATTTCAAAGTACTCCTTCTCAGTGAAATAGGCACAGAACTTCTCCATACCACAAATAAATTTAATATAAAAGCTGCCTGAGTAATTATAGTTATCATCATATACAATTATAATAATTATATCACATTAGCTATTGTCCTAGAAGAAGAAATTGTGCATGTTCTATTATCACCTATTATCTATCAACTATTTAGAATAGGTACTACAGTATAATGCAAAGAGTATAGGAACTGAGCAACCCAGCCTTTCAAAGCTAATTTCACCTAACCTCTGGGAGCCTCAGGTAGCTTATCTATAAAATGGGGAGGATTATATTTTCATTATGTATTACATATGGTTACTTTAAGGAAAGGGTTTTGCATGCCATAAAACAACAATAGAAGTTCATATTTATACAGTGATCAGGGAAGTAGTTCCAGATCACTTTCTGTAAGCCATTCTTTACTATTTAATGAACCTACACCATACCCCCTCACCCAAATTCTCATTAGAGTTTTAGTCTTGTCATAAATTAACAAAATTTTCTCACTGTAGCATTTCTTTATAAGTAATGGCAGCAGAGAGAAGGGATTCAGGTATTATGGTCTCAGTGACATGGTAAACCAACAAGCATTAATGAGATTCACAAAGTTAAATACAGGAAAGGGAAGGCCCCAGGGAAGATCCATAATGTTGGGTCATTCTCTTTCCGGGACCAGAGTTAAAGATCCATTTCCTTATATTAATGCATTCTTTTCTTTGTAAAAGTTGCCTTCAACTGGTTTATAGTTTCTGGTCCCTAGTTCTACTCCTTGATCACAACCTCCTACAGTTAGTTTACCTTTCAATATCATGTTCCATCTCTCTTTTCCCAACCCATTTTCCTATTCTCAAAAAGCTTCATTTCCTTACATCATCATTTTTGACCCTAGATAAAGTGGTCAGTCATTCAAATGTTCACTGCTTACTACCCTAAAGTTCTTTGACCTTGATATTCTCCTTTCCTCCCTCAACTCCTCTGTTCACACTTATTGCCAGGTTCATGAGCTACATTCTCATCCCTGGAAAATCCCTACTATTTAATATTTCCATTGCTAAACAGTATCTGAGAGTCGCTGGGAAAATCAGGTCAGTTTTGCCTAGGACAAGTTTTGATATATTAACTTCAACTGGGCCCTCATTTATCAATGTGATGGATAGATTACTAGATTTGGTGTCATTTAGACCTGGATTCAAATTCCATCCTGGCTACTTAATAGCTTTATGACCCTGGTCAAATCATTTACTGTCTGAGCTTCAGCTTCCTTTTCTATAAAATGAAAGTTAGAACCTATGACCTCTCAAATTCCTTCCAGTTTTAAATTTATGATCCTATAATCCTATGATGTTGAACAATCCTTCTTTTCTAAACTTCATCAACTTCTGAAATTCATTTTTCACAATGACTTTACTTAACTTTTTTTTAATGGGGGGTTAGATGAGGTTGGAGAGGGATAAGCGCCAATAACTGGATTAGTATAAAGAATTGTTGATGAGGAAATTAGCTCTTTAAATGAATACTGTAATATCATCATAAAAATATTATCCTACTTTTTAAATGATACAGAAAACATAAATAAAACTTCTACTTTATAAATATTAAATAAAAATAAAACTATTTGAGGAAGAAATTAGGGAGAAACTAGAAACAAATGACCCACTTAACACAAGATCAATATGCCTTCATTTCAACTTTGCTGTGATCCTTCATACTATACTATATCATACTTGTGGTAACTTGGAAAGAAAATATGAAGTAGGTATAATGGGAAATAAGTTCAAAGGTCAATGATATAGTATAACTCAGAATATCTGCAGGAAGAAAATCTATATTTTATATAATATTTTAAAAAGCCTGAATATCAAAGCAGAAATAAGTTTCTTTTAAATTATTCTAAAATAAGGGAAAGAAGCCAAACACTTAGAAATTCCTTCTTGCTCACTTTTTTGTACAACTCCAATTTTTTAAAAAATTTCTTTCAATAAAAATATTCAATATGTTGTCATTTTGGTTAATGAAAAGTATAAATTCCCAAGGGTAAGGTTTATAATTACTGATGACAGTCACTTTACAATAATAGTAATTGTGGGCATCTCTAGTACATAAACATACAAGTTTGTTCTTTTGAAGTTAAAAAGACTGACACACTTTAAAAATTGAGAAATGCATGCCAAAATTAAGCCAAATGGTAATTTAATAAAAGAACTTTAAAAATACTTCAACACTAGGCTTGCATGAAATTCCTAAATGTTCTTTATGCCACAAAGTGTTTCAGCACGTTCCATCAAAACATAAACAAAAAACACATGATAGAAACAGAGGACAGTGTCCTGATTGATTAAAATACTTCTCTTTGGCATTAGAAAGTACTTAGCTACAGCAGTGGATTATTGACAAAAGAATTGTTGCACTGCTACCAAGCACATCAAAGTCAGAATATAAATGCAATTATGTATTTAAAATGTATTTTTTAAAAAAGTACAATTTCTGGGATAAGAACATGTATCTGAAGCATTCATTTTATGTAACTTCTAAAGCAAATTATTGAGGGTCAAATATTTTTATAATAATCAAAATTATATGTATTATGACTTTAGTCCAACAAACCTACAGAATCTAGTTTGTGATATTAAGGTAATGGATAAAAACCTGTAACTCTTTTCTCTCTATCAAATATATGTAAAAATACCTTAACCCATAAAACTGATGAACAATACAAGGACAACATATCATGATCTCTCAACTCCTTTTATTTTTCTAAACTATAGGCCAAGTTATTTCCTAAGAAATATGAGGCTGTATTGTGGATTTGCTTCTATATGCCTAAATGAGCAAAATGAATAAGTCTATACGTTTTTATCTAAATGCTGTCAATTCACTTCTAAAATACACAGCAATGAGAGACAAAGTTGCCCTGTAATTCATGGTTCCAAAATCAGATAAATGTTGCTGGCTACTTCTGACTGATAGACAATCTCCCTAAAAAGTCAACGAAAGGGTATACAAATTAGTATGGTACCAGAATCCCCAAAATTGCTTAAAAAAAAAAAAAAAAAAAAAGATGAATGTCATTTCATACAGTTTCTGCTCATCAGGAATAATTGCTAGTATATGCATCATGAATTTATACTGATAGGCATGATGAAGAGCAAGAAAAGGCTTTAAAAATTTGATGCTATAATGTTTACATTTCTTATTCTTCCCTACTATTCACTAAGCACAACTGGAAGGAGAGTATATAACTGTTACAGTATTATTAATTGATAATACCATTACATTTTCCATTGTTTTTGAAGTTCTCATATTTATTACTGCACTGATATTTCCAGGCAACATGTACTTATTTGGAGTGACACAAGACAAGATGCATAAATCTTATTCACTAGTACAAAACATTCACCTTAGAAAACAAGTTCTTCTTACCTGTTTGTCTTTTGAATTTTGGCCTGTGGAACTTCTGCTGTCTTTGCTTTCATCCACTCCTCTGAGAACACTAATGAAATCTTTCTTGGTGACAGTCGACATCAACTTTGCACGTTTTCTCACAGAACCTCCAACTTCTTTCATTTTTTCATCAACATTCTTCTGGTGCTTCCGAACAGCATTGAATAACTGCACTACACCCCTGCAGATTAGGCAACACACACCCCTCATTCTAATTAGGTAATAATAAAAGACAATTACAGTCAGAAAATTGTACTTAGATGCATTTAAAAAAAATGTTTTGTTTTGTTTTTTCCCAAACTGGTGCTATTAAAAACGAGATCACTATTAGGATGAATTATGTGGTTTTCAAAGTATAAAGAGTATGCTAGAATTCAAATTGTATGTTAACATTAGATTATCAATAATAATTGAAGAGTGATGGAATATATCAACAGGTTTATGACTTTCTAGATGTGGAGATTCCCCACACTAACATCAATCATAAACCTCATGTCATCTTACGTGATTCTTGCCAATATTTTTTCCCATTGAGCCTTGGCCTTTATCTAGTTCTTTTTACATTTTATGACAAACAGGGCTGTCTATCTGTTTATATGCTCATACCACATGTGCAATCTCCTATTCCAATATTCTAAAGTAGGGTTGCTCAGAAGAATCCATGATCAATTTGATAAGTCTTTCCCATCTATTTACTATTATTAGAGCTTGGACCTTTGTCAGAAGGAGTTATCTCTCATTTAAGTAGACACGCTATTAGCTCCTTATTGGGAGAATAATGAAAACTCCTTAGAGGAGCTCGATAATGAAGGCTTCATGAAGATGACTGGCAATTGAAATCTTGTCAGGGGAACCTCTTCTCTCTATCTGCAAATCTTTCTATTTGGGACTCTTTGAATTTTCTTTATAGTCCTTGGACTTCTAGATTATAGTTCCAGTACTGAGGAAGTAAGAAGTTATAACACATGGTCATAGTAAATAAGATTACCCATAGAAGACTAAGATTAGAATTTTTTAGACCTTGAATTCTTGCTGCTTTTCTGTTTCCTTTTCTAACTGATGTCAGTGACTAGAAAAACTGAGAAAAGGACCTTTCTAGCCTTGGAAGATACCTAATAAGTAGTCCTCAGTCCAGGAGCTGTGCATCAGGCAACTGAAGGAGAAAAAAACTTCCAGAATAGCACACTCTCTGGCAAAAGAAATACCAAAAGGAGGATCCTCCAGTTAAAAAAACTTCCATGTGTGGGCAGAAGATCTGGACCCTGCAAATACTCTACAAAAATTAATATAGATCGCTCAGATAGTATTGTTATGAGGCAAGTGAAAAATATCCATTCAACAGTTCTACAAGGGTTTTTACTTTCTGGAGAACTGGATACAACAAATTGTTCAAATAGTTTATACCTATTTATGCTTCCCTTTGAGTCCTTTTTGTCTAATATATTTTCTCTGACCAAGGAAATAAAAATTGGTTCATTCCAAATACACCTATTAGACACTGTAACTTTATGAGAAAAATGACTATCACCCACATGAGCCACACATGGAAGTTTTTCTTTAAAGATTTCCCTAGAGAAATCCTGATGAGGCATTAACAAGGAACATAAATAAATAAATAAACCATTTGCGGTCAGGTCCCTAGAACTGAATGAGATATAAGCCATGGGGTAAAATACATTTTCTCACTGTTGTCTCTCACAACTTGTTGAGCAAAAGTATTTATTACATAGGTGCTATTGATTATTTATGTCAACCATTAATTTCTGCATTGTCCTTTAGTCATTCCCAATTTTAATCCTTTGGAGTTGTAGTAATAAAATTCACAACTTCAGAGCATCCTAGGGGATAAGTGTTTCAAAAAGATTAGTTTTTACAATTTCAAAAAAATAAATCTGGTTCATAGTTTAAAGTGTTTATTTTAATTTTATTTTAAATGTTTTTACCTACTTGGGTGTTTTTGTTGTTTATTTTTTCTGATATGAATGATTTTAGAAACCATTTCTGAGAAGTCTTCTGACTCAGTTAATCTGTGTCCAAGGGAAATGAGCAGTCACTGGGGAAATAGATCATCCCAGATACAACATATATGTCACCAATTCAAAATCTACAATAAATCTTGCATTCACTCCCTTCTCTTTATCCAACTAGTTACTACTCTAGTTTGGGCTCTCATTATTTCTCACTTGTACTGTTATAACAGTTTCCTGATTGGTCTTGTTTCATTACTGCCTCCTCCAATAAATATTCCAAACAATTTCCAAAATATCACTCTCTCCAATTCAGAAAACTCTAATGGCTCCCAATTACCTCTATTTCTTGGAATGAACTCCCTCTTCAATGATCTCTTCCTTCAAGTTATAAATTCCATCTTCTACGTGAATATTTTTCCGGAAACTTCCCCCACCCCCATTCATGCCCTCTCCCTCATACTATTTTATATTTAATGACTTTACATGTATCTATATTTATTCTCTTTACATTTATTTTGTCTATATTATTTGTCCTTATGGTCTCCCCTCTTGTAAATGGAAATAAGTGGTCTGACCACTTGTTCAATAGGTAGGTTTTGTAAGGAATTTACTAGAAGAAAGAGAGAAAAGAATCTTCTAGGATGAGAAGGCTGTCAGGCAGGGAAAGGATTTCAGGGACTTAGGGGCAGAACATGATAATATGTCTTATTCCATTCATGTATGTAATAATCTAGCTAATACTATAGCCTTCTTTCTAATCATACACACCATTCTAATTACCATCTTCTCATCTTTGTGCCTTTGCATAGAATATCTGCCATTTCTAGAGGGAATTCCTTGCTCACCTCTATTTTTCAGTTTCTTTATAAGTTCAGCTTCAATAGCACTTGCTGTGAGGTTTTCCCTGATCCTTCCAACTAGTAACATCTTCCCTTCATTTTCACACTGCTTAGGTGTTTATTTTATTTCTATTTCTTACATGCTGTTTTCTGCATAAAAATTAAGTTCCTAGGGGTTAGGGACTATCTTCTTTTGTGGTTGCTGTTTTTCCAGACTCACAAAGTGTTTAACAAATACCTGCTGGCTGACTGATGATTTAAAAAACAAAAAACAGTTTACAAATTTACAAACAGGGTATGAAAGGGGGGTAGGAGGGTGGGGGAGGGAGAGAAGAGATATCTTTTCAGGAAAAAAAAATACTTCAATAGTTCCATGAATGAATGGATGAAAAAGCATCTCAATGCTCTAGCTCTACTCTAGCACAAATCACAAACCTTCCACAACCCATTCTTATCTTGTGCCATTATCATCCATGTCATCATATAAATCCTTCAAAGGCTGATTCTAATGTCCCAAAGAATACACTATGTTTATTTGATAGTAATAGTCCAAGGTACATGGATAGCCCTAGAGCTCATTCATTTGTTACTCCTGACTCATCCATTCATCTACTCTATACAATTGGTCTACCCCCGGTCCACGCCCTTTTCCAATCACAACTACTCAGTGAGGTATTCTGCCTCAGTTTTCACGTACAAGCCACTGTTGGTATCATGCTATAAATTACTTACATTTACCATATGCCTTTTGATTTCCCAACACCTGCAATTCCCAGTCATCTGCAGACTTAATATGACTTTTAGAGAATTAACAAAGGAAATATAAGGGTTAAAAATGGTACTTATGCAGCAGTTGGCAAATCAAGTAGCATGCATTATCATGTGTATAGCTATGTATAGAGGTCTAGACCTGGAGTCAAGAAGACCTGCATTTAAATCTAGCCTCAGGAATTTACAAGCTAGTAGACCAACAGCACGTCACTTAACCTCTGTCTGCCTCAGTTTTCTAATCTATAAAAGGATGTTAATAATAGCACCTATTTTGCCTTGTTGTTGTGAAAATCAAATAAAATAGTATTTGTAAGTGCTTAGCACATAGCAGATGATACAAAAATGATTTTCTTCTCTTCTCCCTGTCCCTTTTCTTTGTCATAAACATAATTCATAACTAGCATGAATTATAAAAGATTGGGATTAATGAAACTTTCCCCAACATAATGCAATCTAAGCTTTTTCTCCTGCTGCTATTTAAAAAATTAGCAATCTAACTACTTATAGACCTTAACATACAAAACAAATTAGAACAATGTAGGATGGTTTACCTCTCAGACCTGTGGAGGAGGAAGAAATTTGTGACCAAAGAAGAACTAGAGAACATCATTAATCACAAAATAGATAATTTTGACTATATCAAGTTAAAAGGGTTTTGTACAAACAAAACTAATGCAGACAAGATTAGAAGGGAAGCAATAAACTGGGAAAACATTTTTACATTCAAAGGTTCTGATAAAGGCCTCATTTCTAAAATATATAGAGAATTGATTCAAATATATAAGAATTCAAGACATCGTCCAATTGATAAATGGTCGAAAGATATGAAGACAATTTTCATATGATGAAATTAAAACTATTTCTAGTCATATGAAAAGGTGTTCCAAATCACTATTGATCAGAGAAATGCAAATTAAGACAACTCTGAGATACCACTCCACACCTGTCAGATTGGCTAAAATGACAGGAAAAGATAATGAAGAATGTTGGAGGGGATGCGGGAAAACTGGGACACTGATACATTGTTGGTGGAACTGTGAATGAAGCCAACCATTCTGGAGAGCAATCTGGAACTAAGCTCAAAGAGTTATCAAACTGTGCATACCCTTTGACCCAGCAGTGTTTCTACTGGGCCTATGTTCCAAAGAGATCTTAAAGAAGGGAAAGGGACCTACATGTGCAAAAATGTTTGTGGCAGCCCTTTTTGTAGTGACTAGAAACTGGAAACTGAATGAATGCCCATCAATTGGAGAATGGCTGAATAAATTATGGTATATGAATATTATGGAATATTATTTTTCTATAGGAAATGACCAGCAGGATGATTTCAGAGAGGCCTGGAGAGAACAGCATGAACTGCTGAGTGAAATCAGCAGAACCAGCAGAACATTATACACAGCATATACGATGATCGATTCTGATGGACATGGTTCTCTTCAACAATGATATGATTCAAACCAGTTCCTATTGTTCAGCGATGAAGATAGTCATATACATCCAGAGAGAGGACTGAGGGAACTGAGTGTGGACCACAAACACAGCATTTTAACGCTCTCTGTGAATATTTCCTTGCATTTTGTTTTCCTTCTTAAGTTGGTTTTTTTTCCCTCTCTTTCTAGATCTGATGTTTCTTGCGCAGTAAGATAACTATATAGATATGTATACATATATCGGATTTGTCATATAATTTAACATATTTAGCATGTATTAGATTACCTGTCATCTAGGGGTGGGGGAGGAGGGGAGGAGGGGAAAAGCTTGGAACAAAAAAAAAAGTTTTGCAAAGGTCAATGTAGAAAAATCACTCGTGTACTACAAATAAAAAGCTTTTAATTAAAAAAAAAAGCAACTTAACATACATACTAAAGATTACCCATCCAGATACTACATATCATAATCTACTACAGATATTCTATGTGACTACATATTTCACTATGTTGTTGTCATGAAATCATTTTTTACTTAAATGCATGAGAGATATTTTGGTTGAGGAGATATTTTAAAGATGTACTTGGTTCTACCAAATCAATTCTTTAAAAATAAAAATCAAATAAACCTCTTAGCTATGTCACTGTTTGCAGAAGCCTTTCTATTCCATTCTTATATTTTTGTTGAGGATATCCTTAATGTACATATACATCACTTCAAGAGATTTTTTTGAAAGGATGAGATAGTGTATATAAAGCCTGATTAGTGGGTTCTGATGTCTTTTGTTGCCATCTTGGGGAGGAAGGGTAAAGAGAAAGCACATTTTCTGTCATCTTTTTCAATCTTAACATAGAACTTAAGAACTCTAGAAAACCATGTCCTTAAAATGGGGTCGGTTGCAAAAAAGATTTCTTTGACATATGGTTGTCTCTCTTCAGTCATTCATTCATCTTAGGTGTCATGAGCAAGTCTTCCTGACCTGTACTATACTGTATTGTACTAAAACAATAGAATTAATAATGTAGTGGTTGTACTATTACTGATAAGAAAGAAATATTGGCAGATCTGTTCCAATTACTGTCTCTTTCTTATGTTCAATCAAAATTCTTTTCATGATGTCTTAGCAAGGTCAGCAACCTCTTGGCAGACTCATAGTCCCCTCAACCACATTTTTACCTTTTGTAAAAAGCATGAGAAAATACAATCTATTGGTATCTTCTGCAATGTTTTACAAAAAAAAAAGTTAATTTCTAAATTTGTACTCACATGCCATGTGTCTCTGTTTGACAAGGAAATATGTTTGCTGAATGAAATAGTTTTTGAGAACAACCTCCTTATTGTGGTTTCTGTATGGCATTGTTAAATTTCTCTAAGAAACTGAAATGTGGTCAACAGTCATCTTTTTTTCATCCATTTCATAATCCTCAACTGACAGTTGGTTTAATCAGATTGGGTACAATCTAATCTGATTCCATGAGTTATCAATACCTATTTTTACCTTTTTTTCTGTTTTGTTATTGATTTTGAAATCTGCTTTAACTAGCAGTTTGACTAGCCATAGACAACTGATTCTGAAATTACTATTGAGTAACCAAATGTCTCTTATTTTTATTTTTTTAAATAATTTTGTATTCTTTATAGAATTTCTTGTTTAACTTTTGATGTGTAAGTTAAAATAATATTTAGAATGGCTTCTTTGTTTTTACTCTTCATAAGCAGTGCATGAGAAAGGTAATATAGTAAGTATATCACTGACAACAGGTCTGAGTGAGCAGACCAAGGTTTGATTCACAGCTCTGACACTTACCAGATATGAATCTCAATTTTCTCTTCCATAAAATGAAGCTAATAATAATTCATTATCTTTCAAGTGGTGTGTTTTAAGAAGTCTGTAATTTTGTAAAACTAAGAATACTAAACTATTACCCAAAGGCAAAACAGTCTAGTAATTATCCCATTAAAAGATGTTTCTTTACAGTTTCTGGATGCACAATAAAACTGCCAAATCAGTTGCTTATCCAAGCAGAGTCTCTGAGTAGCTCTTTCATTTCAATGCAACTTCAAATCTTCTGGCTAGGAGATTTAGAGCAAATGTCAATATGGGTGTTCTACACACAAAATAAGGGATAGAATCTTGGCTCTCTACTAACCTTATACAAATTGCTGAAACTTTCTGGAACTCAACTTTCTTTGGTCATAAAATGAAGAGTTTGAAAGAGATAAACTCTAAAGTCCCAACCAGTTTTTAAGGGCTCATGAGAAAGGTGACTCTCACTGTTATTATTTGTTATTATACCCTCAAGAAAATCAGTATAGTACGTGCTTGCTATGAGCTTGATCTACAGAAAATAGCTGAGTAGTATGAATTTGTTGAACCATTTCAAGAGAAATATGAAAACATGATAAAAGGTGAAGCATCATTTATGTGACTGAGCACTAAGGAAATTATATATTCTTATCTAAACTCCAATATTTTTATAAGACTTAAATCTTTAGATAAATCCAGCCCAAATAAACAGACATGTATAAATCATTTGGCTCCTTATTAAGAGTTAAAACTAATTAGAAACAGGTACCAGTACTAGTTTTTACATATCTATTTTAAAAAGCAAAACAATTTCTTTTACCTCGTAGCAATTCTCTGAAGATTCCGCTCTATTTCTTTGTCTTTGACAACATCTGGCTTCACTCTGCACATCATTTCCCACTCCCGTTTCTTATCAAGCTGTGTTATAAATATTATCATGTGAAAGAACATTAGACATTTTTGAAAATGTAGCATACTCTGACAATGATATTCTGAATAAATTATTTTGGCTTAGTTTTGGGTTTTTTTTTTAAATTACATTTTTAGGGGTTCAGCTCACAGGGTCTATGTTTAGCATTCAGCTGTGTCATACAAAAACCCCAAATGAATTTCTGTCAGGGTCTTTACTTCCTTGCACAGCATGGGCTTGGATGACTGCCAGTATACTTAGCCATGCAAGGCAGAACAGGGTATGAGGTAAGTGCCCTACATCAACTTGGTAGCCCTGTGGATGATCTGAGAACAGAAAGATATGTCTACCAGAGCATAGTAGGTCATCTTCTTCATCAAAATTTTAAAACATCATTATGAATATGTACAAAAAGGACCTGAGTCAAGGATAATTAATCTGAGTGTTCTTTAACCCCAATACTTTGATAATTGTATTTTAATATATTGGTTTCCTTTTTAATACGATTTTATTATGTGCATTTAAAAACATTATTTTGAGGAGTCTGTAGTTTTCACCAGGTTGCCCAAAAGATTCAAAACACAAAAATAGATTAAGAACTCCAGCCTAGATAGTCATCAAAATCCAGAATCATAAGCACTTTACAACTTTGAAAAACTGAAGTGGATCTGTTGTTTCTTTGGCTTAGAAGCTCATGTCAACAATGCAAATCACAGCATATCCACACTTGCTCATCCTATAGGACTTCTGTATCCTCATATTTGTTTTCCACAGGGAAATCCTTCTATGTTCCAGAAACTTTTTACTGATTTTTTTTTTTTTTGACATAGTAAGAATGCCATTGGAAACATCTGGCTGTCCAAATGTCCTCTATTGCCTTCATCACAAGGTGAAAAATTAATCTTCTCTTCCTCTCATACATTGGTTCTTTTCTTCTTCAGTACTTATGTGTTTCAGTCTGTTCAACTCACCATTGTCTTATGTGACATTCACTTAAAAATTCTTTGTGATTTACTATATTCTGTCTTGTAATACAGAAACACAGCTAGAATGCTAATATTAAAATATTTAATTTTGTTACTATGGAAACCTGGATTTACTAAAAGATTTTGCAATTTTCCCATAGGCAATCTAGCTTCCTCTTCTTCAATTCTGGTCCTACCTTGTTATCCATCAGTATTGTCTGTCACAGTTCCCTATAAGATGCCCATCTAAATTTATGTCAAAATCTAGTCAATAAAATTTCTTCATCTACTTACTCTTTCCTATGTGGATAGTGAGGCCCAACTCTTTTGAAAATTACTCATCTCTTTCAGGAAAATTTGCAGTATTCCAGTATTTGTTGATGAAACTAGCACAAGGTTATTTAAAATGGAAGCATTTGGACGATCTCATAATCCACAGCATAATCCTTTTCAAATTAGAATCCTATACTAGATTTCCACTGCAGCATTGAAATGGCAAACATTTTTGGCAAATATATACCTCCCTACTTGCCTGACTTCTCTCTGAAGTAATCCATCCCCCCTCCAACCACAAAGTATTCATCTTAAATGAAATACAGTGTTCTATGACACAACCAAATTTCAACAATCTACCTTGATGAAAGAAACAAAGACATGGATAGATCAAAAATAAAATGTATTTACTGTGCATTGTTTTTCAAATGGATAAAATTCTGTAAACTTAAGATACTTTACATTTAAAATTAAGCCAACCTTCATAAATTAAACTAAGACAAAAATAGAAAGCACTTTCAGGCTTCTCCAATCTGTTCTCAAATTTGGAGATCAATTTTTCTATTTTCATGATGAGAATAAAACTAAACTTTTAACTTTAATACAAAGCACATCACAAACAAAGGGTTATCTTTTATCCCATTAACCTTGAAAACTTTCAAGCTGTTTTCACCCTCAATGAAATTTGAAGTAATGATAGATTCTGACAAAAACAAAAGAAACCAAGAAGCAAAAAGAAATTAAAATTTTATTCCCCTACACATGAATGTAAAAGCAAAATTTTCTTTAAAAATAGTGAAGATGGACCCACAGTTATATCTAACAAAATAACAAATTCAGAGTAACCTCTAAATGTAAGATGGAAAGCTTCAGTCACCATACAGTCTTAAATACAGTCATTGCTATTATGAACATAACATGGCAAAGACCTGATGCTTTACCATAGCATGGAGATCCTCAGTGACTGTGAATTTTCTCATTTTCTTTTGTTTTTAAAACATAGAGCATTTTTTGGTAATAGCCTTTTACATTACCATAAGGGGATTTTTTACATAATTTCAACGCATGCAAGCAAAGCTGTCTTTCCCAACAGAAAGTTAGTAGTATCTCCTGAAAATTCAATTTCTTACATAATCAACTTTCACCATCAAATATGAGATTTTTAAAAGCCTCCCTAAAATTATGGTGCTTTAGTAATAGCCACCAGAAATAAATTTATGAGTTTATGACGTAGTTTTGGTCTCTGATCAAAGAACTACATTTTTAAAAATTCTACTAGCACTGATGTAATGAAAGGCAGACTCTGTTAAAGTTTATCTAGAAGTAAACAAGTAAAGTTTACAAAATTGCAAGCCACCTCTGATTTGTGAGATCTCACATATTAATTTCACAAATTACATTTTCAACTCAAGAGAGAAACCATGCCAACCCTAAGAATATACAATGTATTCAAAAGGCCATTTCAGAATCAAGTTCAGGTCAGGAAACATATGCATAGTTCAATGAATACCTCACTTATGGCCAGGAACTAAAATTTTAATTCTAAACTGGGTCATTTATATGTAACTTAAAATTGATAAGTGTGAAGTTCCCTTAAAAATTTAATTTTTTTAATCTGGAATATATATTAAAAAAAAAAAAATCAAACATGATCAGAGTAATTTCACTATGTTCAAAATTGTGTTCACCAAAAAAGTAAACATTAAAAAACAAAACAAAACAAAACAAACAAACAAAAAAAACACCCTATAATGCTAAATGGACAAACACTGAAAGAAATAATTTGGCACTGATAAAAAATAAAAGATATAATTTAATCTGCAAGATAAGTGTTAAGACACACCTTTTTTCTTTTCTCCAATCTCTCTTGTTTTTCTTTCTCTTTCTCCTTTTCCAGCTCTTTGTTTTTGATGAGGATAGTAGACTTACTTTTAGGAGTTTTTTTGTTAAGAATTTTAGCCATGGCATCTGCCCAGCCTGCATTAGTCCCAACATTAGATTCTGCTGCACTTTCATTTTCTTTGTCATAAGCCATATCATCTTCATTATCACCTTCAATTGCTTCATCAGAAGAAAAACAGTCTTTGGAAACTCCCAAACTTCCTGCAGAATCTTAAAAGAAAAGAAAACATTAACAATGCTATCCTCGGTGAAGATTCAAGAAATGTAATCTATTATGAAAGGTTATGCAATGGAAGTAGTTAATCTTGAGTTCAAGACGAAGAACCTAAGCAGATGTAGGAAATCTTATACCCCTTGAAACTGTCTAGTCATGAAATCATAAAGCACAACTGAAAATAGTGAGATAATAAATTTATTAGATGAGGAGACTGAACTGAGAAGAGAAAGAAAATATTTTAGAGGAAATATATTTGCCAGGTATGCTTGAATTTGTTGGTTTGTAATATATTATTCTCATCATTTTTGTTAAAATAGAGATATTTCAGATATTAAACTTATTTTTTACTCTGCAATTGTTATGAAGATTTATTCATTCATCTAATAAACATCAAGGGCTTGGGGAAATAAAAGAAAAAAAAAAACCTCTTTAGTTTCTGCCTTTGAGTTTTCAGTTTGGTACCTAGATACATATAAAACAAATAAGAATGTAGAGCAACCACTTAAGGAGAGCATAAATTCTCTGAGATCAGATGAGGCAAAAATTGCTCCCAGCTGAAAATATTCTACTTATATTTGTCTAAGAATTTTAGTCTGAAATGAATTCTGGTAACAGATTGGAAATACACTATGTTAATGCTCATTAACATTTTGGTTGTCATCTTGGAGCTGAAAAGGAAACTGACATAAATGAAAGGTAAGTCAAATCTTTTTTCCAAACCTTCTATGTCACTAGCTAGCTCTTAACCCTCTTGTACAGTCTTCAATCAATAAATTATACCCAACCCAATAAGTTTTGTTCTTTTTTTCCCTCTAAAACAGAAAGGACATCTTAAAAGATTTTTCTGTGGTATTACTCTGTACATTCCATATGAATATTATTTAACTTCTCTTTTTTTTTTTACAAAACCTTTCAGTTTTGCTTTATTTTCTACAAGAAAACTACCCAGAATCCCAATCATAATGCTAAAATACAGCCAACTTACTAAAGAAAATACAAAATAATACTGTGTATTTCTTTGGAAGTAGCAAAAGGAACAATGGACTTGAGAGTCAAAAACACCTGCCTCTAACCTCTTGACAATTAGTAATTGCTTTGGGCAAATTGCCTAATTTGGGGACTCAGTTCCTTCACCTAAGAATTTCTAAAATCCATTCCAGGTTTTTTTTAGGATTCTGAACCTGGCCTTTAGACTATATACATGTATAAAAATCAGTAGCCTATCTCCAATCCATATTTTCATCCTCTAAAATAAAATGGTGATGCAGTATCTAATTGTAATAACTAATTTATAAAGCTAAAGTTGTCCATGTTAAAAGCTCTATAAATATATACATATATGTAAAGCTACATATATATATATATACATACACACATATATATATTAGTAGTAACTACAAACATGCTAATGGCTAAATATAGACATTATTAGACAGTAACTAAAATGAGAATAAATCCCATTAACCAGGGTTTTTTAAGTTCTGGGATAAAAGATATTCATTTATCAACTTTTAGATAGAAACCTTTTGGCATCATGCAATTCCCAATAAAATAAAATTCCCATTAAGTTTTTATCTTACTTAGAAATATGAATAAATATACCAATTCACACTTCAGAACTGCAAAATGTTATTTCTTCCATCTCCTCCCAAGGCACAAGGAGAAACCTTCAGCGCAATACTTACAATGTAGTACAAATTCTCTACAAAGGATCTTACCAACATATTCTCATTTGAGGAAACCACATGTAACATGAACCGTTCATCTGTAAATCCTCAATCAAATCAAATTGATCAGCCTACATCCTTTCATAATTTTTTTCACCTCTACCATTTAACACCATTTTTTGCACATGGGTTATTACTGAAAATGAATTGTGGGTCATGGATGCATGTGGATGCAGTGGATGTACTGTGTATCTCTCTCTACTGCAATTTTTCAATGTTGGTGTTATTCTAAGATTTGGAACCATATAATAACACCAAGAAATGATACTTTTTAAAAAGATGGATGAATAGGAATGGGGCATCATTGAAAAGACTGTGCAATTTCCCAAGTTTAGGGTAGCATGTTCCTTCCCTTCTACCATTCAATTTGGGGTACAGTTTGCTGCCCAAGTATTGCACCTTTCCCATAAGTACAACTCAATGGACTGACTTTAAAATTACATGTTATAACCTGGAAAATAAACATCTTTTACTCCATTATTTTTTCCCAAAGAGATCATTAAACTAATTTCTTTTGTATAATTGCAGATCTCAATAAAGAAGCTCTGAGATATTTTTGAGGATTGATGTGATCGACATCCATTACCCTTAAACAGGGATATCTTAGGACTTCATCCTCTACAGAGGGACATAGTTATTAAGAGCAAAGAAAAAGACATTTTACACATAAGTTAACATGTGTGGGGAATATACATCTCTCTGCTTATTACTTATGCAGACAATAATCTACCAAAAGAAAGTTGGAAAATGCTGGGCTCTGTGAGCACCAAGTATCTCAATGCATGGATCTGACTATATCTCAGTAGATAAACAAACTGTTACTGACATGGAAGTCATATCAGAATTAGCAGTCTACAGACAGACTATTAATTGGTAAGGGCAATGGTCAACATCAGCATCAAATTAGAAGAAAGAGCAAGGGTGAGAAGCAGCCATTTAATAGCTTCAACCTGATTTCTTCAAATGAAAAAGGAGCCTTTTTGGGTTTGTTTCATTGAAAGTCTGGATGGAAAATTAATTATCTAGAGGGAAGCCCACTAATGAGAAATGTTTCTATAATGACTCTTAATTCACACAAACATGAAATTCAAACACTATCTTTTTAATGAGCACTTATGAGTATAGTAAAATAAAGGACACAATCTGCAGCTTAAGGATAAACGTAAGGCTAACTAATCTGTTAATATTTACTCTCCACAATCATGAAGATGTTTTCAAAAGTAAATCAAAAAATAAATAGGCTTTTTTCCCTTTTTTTAAGTGGCAAGGTCAAGTGACCCAATAAGAGATTATGTCTATCATTTTAAGGTATATTCTGGTGTCTGAGAGTAAAAAAATCTCCAACAAAGAGCTTCTGGCAAAATGTTAAAACTACAACACTGACACCTAGTGTTTTGTTCTGTTTGATTCATAAGTGGACTCTAAGAAAATTAATCTTTTCCAGCTATACTGCAAAAGTTGCTTAATACTCAACTATAATTCACCTAATTGCTTTCTTTTACCTTTCCCCTGCCCCATGTTTTCCCCCTTTTCTGCCCAATCTCTTTCTTCTTCCAAATCAAAGTTATTTACTTCTGGGATAATGTTTTGGACATTGTGCATAGCATACCCACTTATTATTTGCACATTTTACCTAAAAGTTTATGATCACTCAACAGATCAGAACAATAATGATAATAATAGCTAACATTTATACAGCACTTACCATGTGCCAGACATTGTGCTAAGTTTTTTTTTATAACTTTTTCATTTGTTCTTCACAACCTTGATAAGTAGGTGCTATTATTATAACCATTTTACAGAAAAGGAAATTAAGGCAAACAGAAGGGACTTGCCCAGGGCATGTACTCAGTAAGTGTCTGGGACCTATTTTGAACCCAGGGCTTCCAGAGTCCAAGTCCTACAGTTTAATGTCACTGCCCAATATTTTTAAACTAAATTCCCAGTCTGTGGTCATGAACAGTTCAAGTTAAAAAACCTATCAGTCATCTAAGGGCCAGGATAGTTATATATCTGGAGAGGTCACCAACAGATAAGAGAAAAAAATAAGTCATATAGTTTTCAACCAGAGCAACTTATAGTTTACAAAGACAAAGAATAGCTATGAAATCATAGTTCCTAGAAGTATTTCAGAATTTCCAAAAGCCCATTTTCTAATTCCATTGCCTCATACTAAAACTATATAATTACACTTCCACTGAGTTACAAACAATAGTTACTGCATAAAATGACTAAATCGTTGCTTTCTAAATATTTTTTTTTCTCAATAATGTATTTAGATATAAAAAGCATTCTGTTGCCATCCATTCCTGGAAATTCCCCATATAAATATGTCTATTTGCAAATGGAGGGGGGAGGAGGAAAAAGAGGTGAAAGGATGAGTAGAAAATACCTATCTTGTACTTAAGCTCATTTCCTGAAGAACTATTTCTACAACATTACTCCCAGACTCTGAGCAAACATTGACAATAATAAAACTGAAAAAAGTTTGCTCTGTTTTTTGTTTTTATTTGAATATGTTTAAAGAGTAAAAGAGCCAATCACATCCCCACAGTCCTGCCCTCACTTATTTGGGTGCTGAGAAAACTTTCTTTAAGAGCTCTCTGGAATGAACAGCAAGGGGAAAAAGAGAGAAATAGTACCAGACTAATAAACTCAGAAGGGAAGACATTTTTTAGAGAAAACACTAAGTTTCACTCTATTTTTCTAAAAATTATGTCATAAGCCATCTTCACTGGTATTGCAAAGAGGCAGATAAACCTACAATTTAAGACTCAGTATTTTGCTAGCTTACATACTTTTTAAAAAACCAGTTTACCACTATGTACTATTTAAATATAGCTCTGAACAAAACTAAAGATAAAAAATCTTTTTATTTTTACACTAAGAAAAAGGTTTCAAAAAATTCAAGTGTTTGAGAAGACCTTTGAGATCACTCAGTTTAACCCATACCTGATCAAGAATCCTTTCTATAATAATACTCCCCATTAAATAATAATCAGCAGCTAAACCTTCCAATGTGGCCCATTCTATTTTTGGACAGCTCTATAAAGAAGTTTGTCTTTGTATGAGTCAACAATCTGACTCTCTTTAAGTCTTTACTGTTTGCTCCATGCTCCAATTTACACATACATATTCTTTAATCTGGTGTTACTATTAAGCATGTTCCAAAGAGGTCAAAATGAAATGGAAAGGCCCATATTTATAGCAGCAATTTTTGCTGTAGCAGAAAAATAAAAGGGAATGAGTGTCCATCAATTGAGAAATAGCTAAAAAACAAAACAAAACAAAAAAAAATCATATTGTCTGAATGTAATGGAATATTGTGCCTTAATAAACAACACATAAAAAATTGAGGCAAAAACTTGAGAATTTATGCAAACTGATGCAGAGGGAACTGAATAAATCTGGTAGAATAATTAGACTACAGACCATTGATAAGACAGTGTCTGATTCCAACTTTAAAAAAAAAAAAAAGAATTTTTAAAATTTCTCAAGGAGACATAAATTGAAAAATTTTGATAGAAATTGGTAGGTTCATATGGATTTTTTTCATTCTTTTCATGTTGATCTATGTGTTTGCTGAAGATAAAATTAACAATAAAAAAGATTAATTCAATTTTTAAAAATGACTTGTATATCCCTGCTCTAAGCCTCCAAAAGATCATAGAGATTAAGAGAAGTGCTGAAGGACTAGAAAAGGGTGAATGAGTTTTCAGGTTCCCTCCCTCAAATTAAATAAAGAAAGGAGTATTATAGGAACCAGTGAGCTTGAATTATACTTCCAGTTAAAATTCCAGGATATAGTAATCAAAGTAATTTAATAAACATGTAGGAAAAGAAGCAGTGGTCACTAAGAACCAAGAATGGCTTCATTAACAAACAAAAAAACACATGACAGAGTAACTAAACTGAGACATCAGAGGAATGATATAAAGTTTGCCCAGATATTTTCAAAGCATTTGATAACTAATCTTGTTAAAATATGGAGAGATATGGACTAGACCATTGTACAGTTAACTAAATTCAGAAATAGTTGATGAGTACATGGCCCTGTTGTGTTCAACAAATTTATCAGTTAAAAAAAAAAAGTAAGAGATAACCTTATCAATAAGTACTTATTAAGCATCTACTACTATATGTGAAAAGTTGTCTCATCAATGGGAATCCAAATACAATAAATGAAAACATCTCTGACCTAAAGAAGCTAATATATAATTGGCATGACAGGCACATAAACATGTGGAGAATTTTTGATGGTGAGGTTACTAGCAGCTAAAGGGAGCAGGAGAGCCTTTATGGAGAAAGTGGCAGATGAGCAAAACTTAAAAAGAATTTAGAAAGTCTTTCATGATGAATACCAAGATGGCCGGTTTTGTCAGAACACAAAATCCAGAAAGGTGAATAATGTATGACATGATTAGAAAAACAGAGGGTCACAGTTGTGAAGGGCTTTAGAACCAAACAGAAGAATTTGTATTTGGGGAAAAAAAAAAGAATTTGTATTTGACAGTAAAGGCAACAAGGAGTCACTCAATTTACTGAGTAGGAGAGTAGTTTGATAAGACCTGCATTTAAAGTAAACCACTTCCTCAGCTATCTTTAGCAAAGTCTGGCAAGGAGACCAATTAGGAGGCTACCACAATAGTCAAGCTGAGAAATAATGAAGGTCTTGATTAGAATGCTTTTGTGAGTAAGGAAAAGGAGATGAATGTAAAAGATAGGTTGGAAGCAAAAATGACAAATTAGTCAAAAGATTTCAAAAGTGGCATGATACTGAGCAAGGAAACAAGGAAAAGACAAATTTGAGAACCTGGTTATCTGAAAGAATGGTGGCATCCTGGACAGAAATAATGAGTTAAATTTTGGTTGTATTAAGTTGTGTTTTGCGGACATCCAGTTGAAAATGGCCAAAAAAGCAATTGGAAACTAGCAACTGGAACTGGACATAACAATATTGGAGTAAATTGCACTAAGAGGATAATTACATCTATGGGAGCTATTCAGACAGACTGAGAGAGTATAAGGAAAGAAAAGAAGGCAAGACAAAGCACTAAATGACAGATACCCATTACCAAGCACATCTTTATCAAATTTAGAAATGACACTAAACTAGGAGGGGCTGATTAACCCTTTGAATGATAAAGTCATTTTAAAATATTCTGACAGGCTGAAGCACTAAACTAAAGTAAATTTAATGAAGAAAAATGTAAAATTTTATACTTTTTTTTTTTTTTTAAACTTCACAAGTTGGGGGAGGCGTGAGAGTTCCTATAAAAAAGATTAGGGGACTACAAACTCAATGAAAGGACTGTGAAGAAAACTAATGTTCTCATAGTCATAAAAAGAGAAATAGTGTCCAGGAGTGAGCTGACTGGTTGGTTACATTTTTATCTCCAACATACCATCTAAAATATATTGCCCAATTTTTAGCACATTTTAAGGAAGCTAATAAACTGAAAAATGTGTAGCAAAGCAATAAGAATAGTGAAAGACTATATACTATATAAAGACTTTTAAAAAAATAAACTAGGGAAGCTTAGTCTAGATGATGGTGGTATTCAAGGATCTGAAGGATTATTATAGAATTAACTTGCCCACAGACAGTAGAACTACAAATGGTATAATTTGTCTCCCAGCATTCACTTTCCCACAAAGCTACCAAATTCATATTCCTAAAAACAGATCTGATTATGTCACTCCTCTGATTGAGAAGTTCCAGTTGCTCCCTCTTGCCTCAAGAACAAAATATAAACTAGCCTGTTTGATATTACCCATCTTCAGTCTCTGATGCTTTGATCCAGCATGATCCATCCTCATCCCACTTTTAGAGAGTGCACTCTCTATTTACTTCCTCCTCTGAGATCCAACCCAGGGTTGTTGTGATTTGATCCTTCAAATGAAATAATATTTATAAAAAGCTTTGTAAATCTTAAAGAACTGTTAAATGCTAGCTATTATTACTGGGCTCACCATCTCTAGCTTTTAAGCAAGGTCATTTGGCCTTCTTCAAGGGATTCCTGTTCAGTTAGAAGTTGACTCAGATCAAGTAAAAGCAAAGATAGATCTAATTAAAAGGAAACTATAATTTGCTAAAAGATAACATAAATAATGAAGCAATATCAATATTAAACATATATGCACCAAGTGATATAGCATCCAAATTTTTAGAGAAGTTAAGAGAAATGCAAGAAGAAACAGATGGCAAAATTATACTTGTGGGGGATCTGAACCTTGCACTCTCAGAACTAAATAAATCGAACCCAAATTATTTATTTTTGAAATAAATTAAATATAAATTTTTGAAATAAATTTTTTGAAAGAAGTAAAGGAGGTAAACAAAATGTTAGAAAAGTTAGGTATGACAGCTCTCTGGAGAAAATTGAATGGAGACAGAAAGGAGTATACTTTTTCCTCGGCGGTTCATGAACCCTATACAAAAATTGATGTATTAGGGCATAAAAACCTCAAAATGAAAGGCAGAAATAGTAAATGCATTTTTTTTCAGCTCATGATGCAATAAAAAGCCAGGGGAAAATAGATCAAAAATTAATTGGAAACTAAATAATCTAATCCTAAAGAATGAATGGGCAAAACAACAAATCATAGACACAATCACAATTGTCATCCAAGAGAATGACAATAATTAGACAACTTAACAAAATTTGTGGGATGCAGCCAAAGCAGTTATTAGGGGAAATTTTATATTTCTAGATGCTTATATGCATAAAATAGAGAAAGAGAAGATCAATGAATTGGCTTACAACTAAAAAAGGCTAAAAAAAAGAACAAATTAAAAACCCTCAATTAAATATCAAATTTGAAATTCTGAAAATAAAAAGAGATTAATAAAACTGAAAATAAGAAAACTATTGAATTAATTAATAAAACTAAGAGTTAGTTTTATGAAAAAAAACCAACAAAATAGATAAATCTTTAGTTAATTTGATTAGAAAAAGATAAGAAAATAAAATTGTTAGTTTCAGTTAGGAGTTGAAGATGGCCCGAGGACCCTCACAATTCTGATATTCCGTAACCCTTTAGTACTGCAAAAAAGTCTAAAGATGAAGCAACTGAGGCTGGGCAGGGTTAGAGACTTCTTAGAGACTTAACAAGATGTTAGAGACATCTTGAAGGATGACAGCTTCAAACTCAGCTCATGGTGATTCTATTATTTCACAATAATTTCTTTACTAAGTCAGGAAAGTTCATCAAACCTTCAAATAAAGTATTTTAACAGGGGGTTAAAAAGAAAAACCTGCAGTTAAAAGATTCAAATAAGATAATCAAAATAACCTCATCAATACTATTCCATGATGTATATTCTAATTGATATTTTACAACATCAATACTTACAAGTATCTACAGTGTTAACTACAATTCTATAGTCCCCCTCCTACCATCACAACAGCAAATTGTTCCATTCTTGTTATATGGTCTTTTCTATCAATTACTACTGAACTCAAAATGTTTAAAATTAATAACTGCTTTAAATTTTCAACTTTTTCTTTTGAAAGACTTGAAGTCATTCAGATTCCATGGAATTAACCAGAAATATAAATGAAATGCTACCAAGGGATAACAATGTTAAATTCAGATGTCATAACATATGTTATCTGAGCAGAAATACAGGAGATATAGCATAAGTAGTCTGTTTTCTGGAGCCTGTCCTATAAACTTCTAAATCTTTCAAACAGGATAGATATACTCATGTCTTGGGCATGTTTCCTTGCTATTTTAAGCAACACAAAATATGAAAGAATCTGTAGGCCACAGTTAAATGAAAAGCACATTTATCTGCTAGTATTTTACATCTTAAATACAGCTTTGAAGTTTATCAAAAATAAACAAATGTCTAACAGAGACACAGTTAAGTGGATGATTATCAAGTGATAAGTCAATTGCATATGACTATTTTTCATATGTATACCCAGATTACATCAGTCTTTTAATTATCCATAGCACATGGGATTACCATTGCCCAATTTTTCCACAGAGGTTACAATTATGGTTAGGAACAATTATAGCATGACATTATATAACCACTACTTTAGTTTACCTGGCTTGATTAAGAGTGGAATTTTTGCTTTCTCCTGAAAGTGTACTTTTAAAATTGTTTATATTGTGCCTAAAACTTCAGAAAATCATCACTTCCCTACATTTGAGATATGATTTACTTCATAACTCAGAAATATTATCCCCTTGGATTTTAATTAACTGTATCCCAACTATTAAACTTTTCATATGGAACAAACTTCACAATCTCAATATAGACTATAAGTATATATTCAGATTTCCAGAATAATACAATTCCATAATAAGAACTGAGAAGGAAGGAGATAATTAATCCTGAATTTACATGGTATAAACTAGAGATAAGTCATTTTGATATCCAAGCAACATTGCACAGACCTTGTATGAATTTAAGATGTCTTTCTACAAAAGAGCAATTGGGAAAATCTCATAGGATACATGAAATAATGCATGTAAAGGGCTTTGCAAATCTTAAATATTCTATGTCAGTCATTACTATTATTTATGAAGACAAAAATCTCCTCTACCTTGATGATGTAATTTAATTGTCTCTGTTCAGTCACAGGTTTAAAGCAGCAGTTATAGAAGGGGCATTTCATTAGCCCCCAAACTAAAAGAGTGGTATATGGTAGACATCCTCCAAGATGCAAATGATCAATCACAAATAAATCCAAGGAATAAATCTCTCTAGTCATCTAATTGGGGATGAAGTTATTTCATTTTAGGAATAATAATACTCAGCATTTATGTAACATTTTAAGGTTTACAGCTGCTATACAAAAATTATCTAATTTCATTATCATAACAATACTTCAAGGTGGGTGCTATTATTATTCCCATTTTACAAATGAGCAAATTGAAATTAGATACAAGTTAAGGTCAGCTAGTGAGTACCTGAAGCTAATTTGAACTCAGATCTTTCTAATTCCAGGTCTAGTGTTCCCTCTAGCAAGATATAGTCTTTTTTAAAACTAGACATTCCATAGGAATCATACTAAGACTCTTCAATGGAAAAAGTGCTCAAGTGGTGGCACAAATCCCAACCTCTCCCTAATTTTTTCAGGCTAAATGTCAAAACATGTGGGCAGTCTTTGACAGATATTTATATATATATTTTGAAAAACAAAAATTTTTCTAAGGATAATGTTAGCTCTATCTTTCCCAGCCATGACTTCTAACTAAAGCAAGAACATGAGTCCAGCTCTTAAACTAATATACCATAATGATAACTTTGGTTCCACTCGACTAGCATCTAGATGCTACCCAGCTACTATCCACTGACCTCAAGATCTTAAGACTCACAGAATTTCTAAAATCATTTCATCACTTCATTTTTCAGATGAGAAAAGAGACCCCTGAAAGTAAAGTAAGTAGCCCACAGTCATAGCATGAGTTGGGATTGTACTGGACCTAGAACCTAAGACTTCCAACTCCCAACCTACTGTTCTCAGAGGCAATGCATTTCTCTAGTCTAACCATAACCTTCTAAAAAAGCACAGCACTTAATGACTCTAAGACCTTGTTACAAATTGCATACCCAAAAAGAGACAAACCTCTAAAACCTTCTGTTTCTGAGTTTACTGATGGTTTACTAATTTAATGTTATGACCTCAGATTTCACAGAAGCTGAATACAATATTATAAATTCAAGAATTTTCTACATGTCTTTTATAAAACCATATCCAGCAGATACTGTTCACTCTGTTCTCACCATTTATACAAGTTTGTTGTATTTTTACTTTCAATTGTCTTTTCACACATTATTTTTTAACTTTGCAAGCTGTTAAAAACTCTTTCAGAAATATGTATCTTATGAAAAAATTAAACAGAAAACCAAAAGATAACTAGGCAGGCTTTCTCCAATACTACTATTGACAGAAAAGCACATTTTAATTACAAGAGCAGGAAAAGATGCTAGTTAATTCTGGGGAAGATCCTGAAAAATGTCTAGTATTTTTAAGGGCTTTGGAGATTAATGACAATCTTTTTTTAGGAAAACTTTAATTGTGATATGTTATAAAATATGCACTGGCAGGCCACCTGAAAGAATGTTATTAATGTTGTCTGAAAAATAAAGCAAACCTGAAAACAGACATCAGTTGAGACAACTGGCCAGAAAGAAACAAGTATCCAGACATTCTAGGACTAATTAACTGAACACTAATGGTAGTAAAACAAGGACACAGCTAAAATCACAGCTCAAGTCTAGGAAGGGAACTTTGAAACCTGGCCTCTCAGTCAAGTTAATACACCCACAAATTTTTTCCCCCGAGGCAACTGGGGTTAAGTGGTCATACAGCTAGGAAGTGTTAAGTGTCTGAGGCCAAATTTGAATTCAGGTCCTCCTGACTTCAGGGCTGGTGCTCTATCCACTGCACCACCTAGCTGCCCATTCCACAAATATTTATTAAGCACCATGCCAGGCATTGTGCTAAAAATTGGAGATAAAAGGAAAGGCAAACCCTGTCCACAAGAAATTCACATTCTCATAGGGAAGATAACATGCAAATAATTATGTCCATACTAGACTCACACAATTTAAATGGAAGGTTATCACATAGGGAAAGCACTACAATTAAGGGTAACTAGCTAAATAAAACTTCATGTAGAAATTAAACTGAGCCTTAAAAAGCCAGGAGTAGAAGAGGAGGGAAAGCAGTCCAGACATACGGGGCAACCAATGAAGCAGTACGGAGTCAAAGTCGGGAAAAGGAATTATCATTTACAAGAACAGAAAGGCCAGTCACTAGAGTGTAGAGTACATGGAAGAACATAAAAGTATAGTAACACTAGAAATGCAAGAAGGGACATAATTGTGAAAAGCTTTAAATATATTTTATATTTGATCTTGGTAAGAGGGAGGCATTGGCGTGCACTGAATTTCGACAGGTGACATGGTTAGACTTGAACTTCTGGAAGACCATTTTGGCAGCTGGATGGGAAATGTATTGACATAGGAGGTGTTATGAAGGACTTGACTACAGACTGAATATGTGAGGTGAAAAAGTGAGTATGACATCTATATTCTGACTCTGGGTAACTGGAAGTTTGGTGAGTACCCTTGGCAGTTAGAGAAAAGTCTGGAAGGGAATAATTTCAGAAGAAAGAGTTTTATTTTAGACATTTAGATCTAGAGTCACATGGCTCCTTAAAAAGGTTCCTTATAGTTCAAGACAATATCTTCACCGAGAAAGTCCAGAAGCAATTTCCAAGAAAAAGTATTACAATTTTCCTAAATTTTTTTTTTTTAAAATATCACATCCAGCACCAAACATGTACACAAATAATCCTGCTAACCCTGCTCTTATTGGGTACTTTAAAAGTGTTCACTAAATCTCCATGAGAAGATGAAATAAGCCATGTCCTGGGTTTTCCTACAACAGTACAATTTTTTGGAGACCAGACAATAAAGGAACAGTATGGTTGAAAGGACAGAATGCTGGAGTGGGAATGAAGAACACCTGAATTCAAAACCTATCAGTTTCTTTGTAAAATTTGTATAAATTGGCATGATAATAATACCAGTAATACCAACTCAACAAAGTTTTTATAAGGCAGAGATTATATGTAAAGCTTTTCATATACCTTTAAATGAAATATATTTTCTTTCTCTAGAACCTTATAACAACCCTGTGAATTTGGTACTACTGGTATTTTATTTCTTTTTACAGATGAGGAAACAGATTCAGAGAGGTTAACATTACAGGTCAAATATGAATCTAGACCTTTCTCACTCCACATCTGGCATTTGTCTAGAGAGAATGACAGTCACAGACAGATAAGAGAGAAAGAAAGATATATAAACATATAGATGTCAATTATTTTTTCTAGGGGATCACTAGGGGTTAGTTATAAGTATATCAAGGGTACCATATTGATGGTAACAGACACTCAGAACTAAAGAAGAAATAATAACTTTGCCCAAGTGAATCTGTCTAAAACAAAATTTAAACCGAACTGAAATGTAACCCAGAGAGGAATGAAGTGATTGACCAAAGAAAAGTGCTAAAAGTGAAGAAAAAAATGAAACTTAAGAAAGAACTAGGCCTAGTTTCCTATAATTGGCATGAAAGCAAGATTACTTATCTTTATGACATAAACTATTTTCTTTGTCAGTGTATATTTATAAAGATTACAAACCCCCCCAAAAACTAAAGGGTTATATGCCATTTGCTAAAATATGGAAGTAAAGAATCTCAACTCAAAACTTTGGGCCAAGTAAGATGACAAGAAAAGGTAATGATGAACATTGGAGGGGATGTGGGAAAACTGGGAAACTAATACATTGTTGGTAAAGTTATGAACTGATCCAACCATTCTGGAGAGCAATATGCAACTATGCCCAAAGGGCTATCAAATGATGCATACCCTTTGATATAGCAATGTCTCTATAGACTTGTATCCCAAAGGGATCATGAAAACAGGGGAAAGGACTCACATATGCAAAAATGTTTGTAGCAGCCCTTTTTGCAGTGGCAAGGAGCTGGAAACTGAGTGGATGCCCATTAGCTAGGGAATGGTTGAACAAGTTATGGTATATGAATATTATGTTCTATAAACAACAATCAGGGGCCAGCTAGGTGGCCCAGTGGATAGAGCACCAGCCCTGAATTCAGGAGGACCTCAGTTCAAATCTGGTCTCAGACACTTAACACTTCCTAGCTGTGTGACCCTAGGCAAGTCACTTAACCCCAATTGCCTCAGCAAAAAAAGCCCCCCCCCAAAAAAAAAGAAAGAAAAGAAAAAGAAAAAGAAACAATCAGCAGGATGATTTCAGAAAAGCCTGGAGAGACTTACATGAACTGATGCTAAGTGAAGTGAGTAGAACCAGGAGAACATTGTACATAGTAACAAGATTATACAATAATCAATTCTGATAGACCTGGTTTTTTTCAACAGCAAAGTGATTCAGGCTAGTTCCAATGGTCTTATGATGGAGGAGAAAGCGGACTTTGAGGGACTGAGTGTGGATCACATCAAAGAACTTCCACTTTTTTGTTATTTGCTTGCACTTTTTTTTTTCCTTTCTGATCTGATTTTTCTTGTGCAGCATGATAATTGTGGAAATACGTATAGAAGAATTGCACATATTTAACATATATTGGATTACTGAACTTGGGGTAAGAGAGAAAAAAAAATGGAACAAAGTTTAGCAAGGATGAATGTTGAAAACTATGCATTTGTTTTGAAAATAAAAAGTTTTGTAAGAAAAATAGTTTGGGCTAAGGACAGAAGGAACAGGTAGCAAGAGCAAAAAATAAAATAAAATAAAATCTAATTGGTCCTGCTAATGAGACAAGTACTGGGGCTTGCTAGTAATAGAATAGGATCATCCTGAAGGGCAAAATATGAGAACACATTTTAGGACAAAGAAACTTAATGTAATTCTTAATGAGCTGGGGTTTTGATCCTCAAACAGATTCATAGTTCCCATATTTTTTAAAGACCTCAAGCATGTCTTGGTTTTCAATTCTGTCCAGAAAAAGTGGTAGGAGGGGGAGAAGCCTCACCTCTGCCACTTCTTACTTCAACATTTCAAGTATTCGAAGTTTTGTCAATGTAGTGCTCCCTTTAGCAACACAAAATCAACACAGCTTAGGAAGATGATCTTCAAGAATTTAAATTTATCACTCTCCAGTCAACCTGATGATAAGCCTCTTCAAACTTAGCTACGCTGATCCTAGAAAAACAGAAATACAGTCCATCACTGGGTCTGTACTTGAAAAAAATTCCAGCTTGGTTGGACTTGCCGGAGCTTGAATTTCACTGAAGAATCAACTTATTTCAACGCAAAATTTCATAGAATAAAGGAGAGATCAGAAGGCATAAAGTCTGAAAACTAGAAAATAACAGCAAGCAAGATTTTTATTGTTCCAAAATTAACATCTGGCATTAACTAAAAATAAAATACAGTAAAAAGTTATTTTGATTCCCTTCTTATTAATTATTTTAAAATTCTAGGTGATTTGTCTCCATTTTTAAAAATGCATATAAATGAACATTACTCATAACATTCAAGTAAGACATGTAACAAATAGAAAATTCACATTCTTTTTATAATTTAAATAAAGAAACCAACAGAGAAACTAAGTATTTGTCTAAGTTCAAAGCTCACAATAGAAGTATTTGATCATTCAATAAGTATTTACTAAGCACCAACTGTCTACTAGGCACTGTTAGGGTCTTCAGATACAAAGACAAAAGTGAAATCGTTTCTTGGTCCTTAAGCAAATTACATTTTTTTTTTTTTTGGTTTTCTTTATATCATCTACATATCTCTTCCCTATCCACTTCTAGAGAATCATTCCTTATACTACCAAAGAACTGTTTTTAGAAAGAAAAAGTTTATGGAAATTGAATGGATGCTCATCAGTTGGGGAATGGCTAAATAAGTTATGGTATATGAATGCTATGCAATATTATTGTTCTATAAGAAATGATGAGCAGGATGATTTCAGAAAAACATGGAGAGACTTACATAAACTGATGCTAAGTGAAGTGAGTAGAACCAAGAGAACATTGTATACAGCAACAAGATTATAAGATGATCAATTCTGGACTCTTTTCAACAATGAGGTGACTGAGGCCAATTCCAATAATGGAGAGAGCCATCTGCACCCAGAGAGAAGATCATGGGGACTGAGTGTGGATCACAACATAGTTTTTTTTTTTTTTTTTTAACCTTTTTTGTTATTTTTCTCATTTTTTTTTCTTTTGATCTTATTTTTCTTGTGTAGCATGATAAATGTGTACATATGTATGGAAGTGGGGAAAAGGAAGGAGAAAGATTTGGAACTAACGGTTTTGCAAGGGTGAATGCTGAAAACTATCTTTGTATTTATTTTGAAAATAAAAGGCTATTATTTAAAAAAAATGTTCAGCAAAACTAATCAATATACTGAAAAGGTCTGACATCACATGCAGTATCTTTCTTCATCATCCTCCCCTCACTACAAAAAAAGCAGGAAAAAGTGCCTTCTCATTTCTACTTTGTGGGGTCATTCAGTCAAATGCTTTATTGCTTTTGCCATGTCATTTACTTCACACCCCTTCTTTCCATCTTTCATATATTTATTTCTTACAGCATAGAAAATATTACATTACATTTACATATCACAATTTATTTAATCATTCCCCAATCAACAGGTTTGTTTCCAGTTCTTTGTCACAAAGCACAAAAAAAGTGCTGCTATTAATATTCTGGGATATAATGTCATTGACTTCGGTAGGATATGTGTCTAGCAACTGAAAACTTTATATACACATTATTAATACATAACAAAAGATACAACGTATATACTTTGTAGACTTTTAGGAAGGAAAAGGCAGATGGAGAAACAGGTCAGGAACAGCAACAAGGCCAATTTGGCTGGGTGGTAGCTGGAAAGATAGGATGGGATCAGCTTGTGAAGAGTTTTAAAAGCTAAACAAATACAGTTTTACTGAATGATATAAAGGAAAATGTTTTATCACCTGACTTGCTTGGTAGTGTACCCTAAGGACAAATGGGGCTAAAATTCATATTTCCCACATGCCCTTTCAGTATTTGGATTTGGACTCTGAAAAAAGGGACTATCTTATTTTGAATTTCTAGAGTTTAGCAAAATGTTTTAGTTTTCCACTCAGAGGAGGAGCTTCTAACTCTTGATTCTGGAGTTCACTGGAAGCCACCAGAGTTTAAATAGGGGAATAGCATGGTCCAATTTGTACTTTAGGAAAATCATTTTGTCAAGTATATAGAAGATAGGTTGGAGTGGGACAGAAAGACCAATGAGGAGGCTACTGCTATGACCCAGGAGAAAAACAAAACAAAACAAAACAAAAAAACCTTAAGGCCTGAAAAACAGTAGCTGTTTTAGTAAAGAGTAGATGCATATCAGAATTGTGGAGATAACAAAATTTGAGAACTGACTACATGTGGAGAGCATAATTCTACTTTCTACATGTTGCATTTGAGAGGTCTACTACTACTGTAACTACAAAGATGTATAAATAAGCAAATAATAGAACCCTATGAGCAAAGGCATATGGATATGTGTGTATACACAAGTTTATCTGATGCCTCAAACTTTTTCCCTAGCTCTGCTTTCATCCTTCCCTACACATATACTATTAAAAGTGGGATCAATCCTATACAGTTACCATTGATATTCCTGTCAAAGCTTATGTGATAGCGAAGGAGCTATCTGGGTGTTAGTGGCTAATAACAACAACCACTAATATTTATACGGCACTTAAAGGTTTCAGAGTACCTAAAAATAACATCAATCAACAAGTATTCAGGTATCCATTACATTCAGGGAAACGTACAAGGAAAGTTCTTACACCCCCAAAGAATATCTACAGATTACATTCTAACGGAGATGGGGATAAGAACATACAAAACAATAAAACATAGTTTTACATGTTCCCATCTCCATTGGAATGTAATCCAGTTATATAAATACACATATGCATACATGGAAAAAAACACGAAATATAGTTTGCATGCAAAAACCACACAAAATAGTTTGGGGAAAAGGGAACAGACAGCTAAGGATTAATAAAAATGACTTCAAGCAGAAGGGCCATAACTTAAAGAGAGGAACTCTATGAGATAGGAAGAATGCATTCTAGCTATGGGAGCTATTATTAAGCCCCATTTTAAACACAACAGACTGAGAGGGATAAAGCAACTCCTCTGGAGTCACCTGGCTAATAAGCGTCTGAGGTTGGATTTGAACTCAGACTTTTCCAATGCCAGGTCCACTGCTGTCGGACTACCCCAATTAACGAAATAAATGATGGGGTTAAAGCTATTTCTTCCAGGAACCCCTGCCGGTGCTCCCAAAGCTGGAAACTCGATGCCACCATAATCGGTATCCTCCTCTATTTTTCTACTTTTATTCCTCCTTCCCCTTCCTCTTCCCCACCTCCGGGGGTCCCTAAGCCTGAAGCCCCGAGACGGAGTTCCCTTTCAGGTTCTTCTCCCCAGCATCCCGAACCCCTGTCCACGTCCCCTCCAAGTCGCCCCGTTACCGCAGCGGCCGCGGACACTGTCTTCCTCCTGCTCTTGCTCTGGCTCCGACTCCGACGACAAAGCCATTTCTACCATCTTCATTCTTTTCCTCTTCCGTAACTTTTTCTGCTTCTTCCCAAGACCAACACGTGAGTCTGAAACAGTAGCCGCCATTTTTTGCCCAAGCGGAAGTTCCTTTGAATTCGTCCCCCGCGGCGGAAGTGAGTGCCTGAAATTACTCGTTCCGGGCGCTGTGGAACCTTAGGCTCCAGGACTTGAGTTCCGGAAGCTGCGGGGACGGAAGGGGAAAAGTGCGGCTGCGCCCAAAGTCAACTTAATACACTACTTTAACCTAAAGATTTCTGGCTCTAAGAGACAAAATAAGAGTACGTCCTTTGCCTCCCCTAGTTCTTCTTCATCTCGCCAAACAGTATTCATCCCACCAAATATCTCTCCTCTCTTTTTTTACTCTCTCTTTACTTCTCCAGAATTGGAGACTTTTCCCTGTCTCTTCCCTTGCCCCATCAGTCAACTAACACTTATTAAGTTAGCCGATGCTTATTAATTTTAATTTATAAATCCAAAATTTATTTATTAATTATTCTGTAAAAATATATATATTTATTCATTTAGTATTTTATCCTTTCTTGACTTCACTGTTGTCTTCCCACTACTTGTTATTTTTCCTTTGTGTTGTCTTCCTCCATAAGATTGCAAGCTCTATGAAGGCAAGGGCTATCTTCTTCATATTTGTCCCCTCAGCGATTATCACAGTGCATGCCATATATTAGGTTCTTAATAAAAATTTCTTGACTATTGACTAAGTTTTACTGTTCCCAAGGGGCACCTTGCTAAGTGCTGACGATAGAAAGGAAGGCAAAGGAACAATTTTTTTTTTTTTTTTTTAAAAAGCCTGGCACTACTTTCAAGGAGCTCCCAGCCTAAGGGAAGAAGCAAAAAATAATATTTAAACGGGAAACAATCAACAGAGGGAAGGCTCTGACTTTAAGAGGATATGAAGATTCTTCTAGCACCTTTTCTTTGGGATTACTTCCCATTTACACTATCTTGCAATACAAAATTATTTGCCTATTTTCTTCACTTTTATAATGTAAACTACAGGATGCTTTGTTTTTGGCAAGTGCTTGATAAATGCTTTTTGGATGATTGATTCTCTTTTTTTGGCTCCTCTCTCTACTTTCTTCAATTAGTATCTACCTCAGGGAGATATAAAGTGCTTTGCAAACTTTAAAGTGCTATATAAATGCTAGTTATTATTGGTTGTTGTCCTTTCTTGAAGAGAATCAAAATGACATCAAGTTATAGTGTGTCCGACTGTGGCTGATCAGACCAAAATACTGTGGTAGTTAATATTACTATTACTATTATTATTCCACTCTTCCTTTGCTTGCTTTTCCTCTTCTTTGTGTCCACTTGATCACTTCTTATCCCTTCTCTATTCTCATTTCTTCTCCCTCTATTCTCTATTCAACTTAGACTCCCACCTTTATTTTCTTCCCACATCCCCATTTCCTTTATTACAGTTGATCACTTCTCATTGAATCTCTTCTCCCCATCATAATAACACTTTATAATATTAATATCTAGCAATCATATGACACTTTAAGGTTCACAAAGTATGTTACAATGATTATCTCAATTGTTCCTCAGAATACCTCTCTAAGGTAGATTCTATTAAGGAGAAAACCTAGTTTATAGAGGAGGAAAAGCATTTAAAGGTAAATGACTTGCTTAGTATAACATACACCTTGTTAAAGTGTGTTGGACTTTATTTGAACTCAGTTCTTCCTAACTCCAAGTCTACTATTCTATCTAACTGCCTATATGCCTTTTTCCAGTAATGACCTAGAATGCTTAGCATGATGTACCCTCATCAGAAAAGGTATTATACTATATGAGCAAAGCGGAATTGAAGTAGCTCAAAAGAATCAAGAAATTTGCATATTTAGAGAATCCATTCACAATGTTCACATGGACTATTTGTGCCCAACCTGTTGTAGAGCTTCTGAGCTCATGTTGACCTAATCAGCCAGTCACACACACTTTACCTTGGTCCTGATATAGTGACGTTATTTTGATCCTCTGAGCAGAAATGACAACAAACAAAAAAAACAAACCTAAAAAAAACTCTTAAAACTATTAAGAGGGGAGCAGGGGTTTATCTACATAAGTGGACAAAAATTCCTCATCATTGGGCTTTCTACATTGATTAAATAAATGACAAAAAAGATAAAAAGATATTAATAACCTAAAACCAGATGCACAGTTTGCCTATTACAATCAAAGACATAGGTTCTATCCCAGATTTATCATTAATAAGAGTTAGAAGATCTTAGACTCTCATGATTAGAAAAAGAATTCAGAGGCCTCCTAGTCCAAGCTATACCTGAAAAAACAAATATTTCTAAAAATATCCAACAAATAGTCATCTAACCTCCACCTGAATTTGTGTTTTCACCATGAGGGAAAAACCCCTCCTTTCTGAGTCGGCCTGTTCAACTTTGGGAGAGCTTAAATACTTAGGAAGGTTTTCTTAACTTCAAACTTCTTTACTCCCCAAAATGGCTATTTTAAATATCCTCTTTCCTCAAAATCCCAATACCATGTCTAACTTAGCTGAAGCTTTTATTTGCCATTTTAATAATGATAATAATGATAAAACTATACCATCTTTATAAAGTCCCTTATTTTCCCCATTCTTGATTTTAAATTCCTTTCCTCTTTCCCTATGTTTTTCTCCTTTGTTTTAGACTCTGAGGAAGAGGTAGTCTTTCTGCTTCCCCAGAAAAACCCCTATATTTGTGCTTTTAATTTCATCTCCAATCGTCTGGCTAGAGGCTTTCCCCATCGATTATGCCCACCATCTGTAATTTTTCTCTTTCTAATAATTCCCTTCCTGCTGTGGGATTAAAATGATTTCACCTACAATAAAAGAGACAGGCAGAATTTGGAACTGATGGCACTCTATTAAAAAGTTCATGGTTCCTCTAATGAAGTGAACCCCAGATCTTCCTCATGCATTGAGATGCCTCCTCTTTTCAGGGCCTCATTTTTATAGAACTAGGTGGCCAGTCATTCCAGAACAGCTATATTAAATGCAGAATAATTCCCTTAATTGGCATGTGATGCATAAGCTAAAATAAGCAGTATATCAGTAGTCACAAGTTGGGTGACACAAGGAATATCTCCACACAAGATGGACAGGCTTCTCCTTGGGTTAAGCATAAAGAAATGATACAAGCTATCACAGTCAGTGATTTAAATGGTCATAAAAATGGTCATCTCCTCTAATGGACAAAAGATCTGTCCAAAAATACAAAAATGTTTTGAGGAACAGCATGCTCTCTGCCGTGATGGGGTTGGTTACCATCACAAGGCAAAACAAATGTGGAGGATATAAGTAAACAAGTGAACACAGAATTTGCAACTCACAGCTCTAGGTACTTATATACAGAACTTTGATATGGTTCTATCAAATTGATTAATACTGATGGGAACAGAGTAGGGGTTCCAATGAATTATTTCTTCACTGCTATTTACAATCTCATCAAATCTGATGGCTCTTTCACAATTTTCATCCTCTATGACCTCTCTGCAATTTTTGACATTCATTATTCCATCTTCCACTGGCCTTCAAACACATACCCAAATCCTCTTTTCTCTTGGCTATTATGGTACAGTTTTTTCCTGATTCTCCTACCTATCTAATTGCTCTAAATCTGCTTTGCTGAATTTTTTTCACCCCTTTAGGTGTTTTCAAAAGCTGTTTTTAAATTTTTCTCTTTACTCCCTAGAACCTCTCTCTTGATCATCTCATCTGTTTCCAGAGTTCTAATTGTCATGTCTATAAAGATAATTCCCAAATCTACATTTCTAGCATCTGTCTCTCTCCTGAATTCTAGTCCCATGACATCATCTACCTATCCATCTACTTAAAGGTTTCAGATATACCACACTCAATATATCTAAAATTCAGATCTAATCATCTTCCAGCAGCAGGTCTCTCCTCAATATTTCCCTATTTTTGTTGAGGGCAATCTTTTTTCCCAGTCTTCCAAGTTTATAAGCTTAGAATCACATTTAATTATTCTTCCTCCATCAATTGCCATATCTAATTAATTTCCATTCTTGACCAATATATCTCCCCAACACATTTTCAAATTTGTCACCTTCACTACATTCACAAGGCAATTATTCTAGTATAGATCCTCTTCACCACTCAGTTTGACTACTGAATAAGCCTCCAAATTGTTTTCTTCCCCTTCCATCTTCAATGCATCTGCCACACACCAACCAATATAATCTTCCTAATATGTTTGTTTGACCATATTACTCCCCTGCCTGAAAACATTTATTGGCTCACTATTGCTTCTGGGGTAAAGTATAGATTCTCCAAATGGTCATTTAAATCTCTTTACAATATGGTTCTAGTCTTTATTTCTGTTTTATTTTATTTTTACTTTTTGATCCCCTTCACACCTTTACACCATAGCCAAACTTGGCCATTAGATATTCTTCAAATTTGATGAGAATCTCCTACATCTATGCATTCACAAATATTTTCTTCTATGCCATTAACATATTTCTTAGCAAAGACTGTCAGAATATTTATCATTATTCAAGACTCAGTTCAAATACTATTTCTTCCACAAAGCCTTCCTTGGTCCATATCTCCTTCCTTCCAGGTAATGGTGCTCTCTTTCTTTTCAAATAACCTTGTAAATATTTACTCATCTGTGTACATGTTGATCTTTCCATCATAATGTAACCTCCTTAAAAGTAAGGACTAGTTATTTGGGAGACTCTGTATAACCCCAACACCTAATAGAGTGCCTTTAATCAATAGGCTAGTGCCTAATAAATAGTTTCCTAAACTTGATTTTGAACCATGCAGAAGAACAAAATAGAAAGATGTCTTTATGATACATAAATTTAAGAATATGAAATTTTCTCATTAGGGATTCTAAAGTACTGAAAATTGGAATTGTAACTATTATTGACAGGAGGGGGATGAGACATTTTTTTCTTAGAAATCTCCTATCATTTAAAAATCAGACTTGAAACCCTTTAAATAAGTTACTGAAATAGCATAGTTCATATACTAGTAATAACATAAATAAAAGAGAAGGCAATAACTGAACAAGTTTTTTTTTTTTTAAAAAGGCAATCAATAAAAGGAAAAATTGTCTTTTAGAAAGGGGAAAAAAAAGGTTGATTTAGAACCCAGAGTTCTGTTCAATAGAAGTTTGAATAGCCATATTGCTTTCCTAGTCATATTCATCAGAAAGCCTCAGTGCATTTAGGTCTATTTCACTAAGTGCAATACAAATATGAAATGACACAATTTGGCAGATGAAAATGAATTTAAGCTATTTACCCCAGTTGAGGCAATAAAGAAGGATTCAGAGAAAAACCTCAAGAAAGGATAGGAGCACAATTAGAATTTGGGGAGATCAAGGCAATAAAGTAGAAGGGGGGAAATGAAAGACCTCACTGACTATGGTTCTTAGACTTAGAAGTAAAAGAGATGAAAGACTAAATTCAGGACTTTTCCCACTATATATCCACACTGCTTCCCACTTGTGCTTCTGGTATTACTTTCTAATTCCTTGCATATTACTGTCATTTCTCCCTCTGAAGACATAATAGGATGGAAGATCCTCTGGATTCTCAGAGGCTCATCTAAAGGAGGACAAGTTCAGGCATGTTCTACAAACCTGGAAAACACTGTGAGAACCTGCATGCCATTTGAGAATTAGCTTAAATCAGTTCTGAGACTCTGGTCCCAGGATAAATCAATCCTCAATCAATAAACACTTATCAAGTGCCTGTTATTTGCCAGCAGTGTGCTAAGTGCTGGGGATACAAAAAGAGGCAAGAAATAGTTCCTGCCCTCAAGGAGCTTATAATCTAATGGAGGAGACAAACAAATATATACAAGCAAGCTATTTATGGGATAAAAAGAATGATAAGTGCTTTTGATTATAATAGCTCTCAAAGACCCTTGTGCTGAAGTACAGAGGAACTGTGATTTCTGTCAGTGAAATGATTACAGTACAATTCCATGAAACAGTGAGACATAACTGCCATTCCGATTGACATGAAAAGAGCACGAATCTCTGTGTTGGGAGACCCAGACTCTAGTCTCTGTTGCTTATTAGCTCTCTTACCTCCCAAAAGATACTCAAGAGCTCTGAGGTTCAGTTTCTTCATTTGCAAATGAGAGCATTAGACTAAATAATCTTTAAAACTAAATTCTAAAATCTATGATTCTATACAATAGATAAACTCAACAGCTTTTTGTTACTAAAGCATTTCTACTGTTGTCCATATCCTTCAAAGCCCGATACTCTTAAGCCTTAATGAAGTACATAGACCTAATCACTTCAAAGTATCTGACAAAAAAAAAATAGTATTCCTCTTTTTTTCTGAGAGACATAACTTTTAAAATGTTGAAATTAAAATGAAAACTAAATTCTGTCTAGATAATATGGCTCTGAACTCGGCAAATAACCTTTCTTAAAAGAAACAAGGACTTATGGGGTTTTGACACACTATATGGTGTCCTGTGTCTCCTCTGGATATTAACCCTTAGGACAGAAGAAATTGCTTGTAATAATCTTTCATGTGTGTCACCTAAAGGCTTTTGAGATCCATTAAGGCTCAAGTCACCAGAAAGTCATTTTCTCACAGACAAGGTAATTTTGTACTCTGAAGGAAAGTATAAAACTTACAAGAGGAAAAATGTCTTAGACTCTCATAAGGCTAGCCCTGAATCTCAGAGCCTTCATTCTTGATAGAGCAAGCCTCTCACTCTTTCTGGAACACTCCTTAAAAAAGCAGCTTTTTTGTCTTCATCACTACCTCTTTCATGGGGCTCTGGTCTTCTTTTATAACTAAAACCCAGGTAGTAACCTCATTATCCCTGGCCAAACTGTGCCCTTTGAACTCACAACAGCTTCTAGGTTTTATTGCCTCTTTGAAACAGAAAACACCCCTGTAAACTAGAAAGATACAGATTACATCATCTAGCTGGTGTTAAGCAAAGGAGCAGATGAATGCTGGCAAGACTAATAGGCTTTATTTCATTTGAACAAATTACTCTTGGACTCCTGGTCTCAGAGCCTACATTAGTGAGATAGGTACTATCATGCATCAAGGAGACATATTCCACCTTGCATAAAACCTTTCCATTTAGAAACTCACCTCACTCTGGGACTTAAAAGTCTCTTAGGTAAAATTCATCAAGAATGACAGGATTTGCCCAGCTCTTCAGAAAGATCAAGCAAACAAAAGAGAAAAGAGAAGTAACCTGATCCATCCAAACTCTCATTTGTGCGAAGGGAGAATGAGCTTCCTTAGCTACCCATGATTGATTCCCCACCACCATCCCTTCTTTTATAGTAGTTCAATAAACCTTTCCAACCTCACATATTTACCATAGGGCTAGATTTTGAGAGCTGGAAGGGATCTCAAGAAATCACCAGTTCAAGTCTCCTATCTTCAGGCAGGTGAATCATACAAAGATGGCTATCTATCTTATGTGAAGGCTTTTCTGGGTGAAGGTCAAACAATGTTCCTTGATGATGCTAAGATTAATTTATAAATAATAATAGCTAGCATTTATATCATACTTTAAAGTTTACAAAGCCCAGGCAGATGGATACTATTATTGCTCCATTTTACAGATGAGACTGAAGCAGACAGAGGTTAAATAACTTGCCCAAGCTCACATGGCTAGTAAGTTACTGAGGCTGGACTCCAACTCATCTTCTTGTCTCCAGGTCTAATACTTTGCACTGTGCCATCTGATTCTCAGCAACTCATATGCTGGAATTTTATTCTTTCTCTTTTAATATGACAGCATGGGTTCTATAAGATATAATGAATAGAGAAGTAGTCTTGGAGCCAGGAAGATCTAGGTGAAATCCTTCTCTCTGATAAATATTGGCTGTGTAACCCTGGAGGAAAGCACTTAATCTGTCAGTCCCCTTGTTCATCCTTCATTTTTTAAGAACACCAATGACCCAATGATGGGTGATATCTTGACTTGTGCAGCAAATTAGATTTTAGTTAGACAGCTATATAAAATTATCAGTTTCCACCTCTCTTCCTGAGTCATTATAGTCCAGTGGCAGGACAAAAGTCGAGAAGACTGGACATATCCCAGGATGCAGTAGATGACCTTGGAATCTTCAATGGCTAACGAAGCTCTAAGGGTTCTATATTCTGCTCATTCCACTGGGAAAGTCTTTTCAGGTTTGGGGTAGACATTCCCTAACTCACCAACATGTTTGAGGATTGTTTACCCTCATGCTGGTTTAGTTCATCTGCTGAAACAGGGTTTACCAGACTGTGGCCTCTGCATTTCTTGGAGCCTCAGGTGAGAGTTGGGTGAAAAGTAACCACCAAAGATGAATGAGCATCGCTAAAAAGGGTTAGGCAAGCCCCCTCTAGAAGTGCTAATTCTCCCTGACTACCTCATATACCCCAGAAAAGAAATCTAATCATCTGGTAAAAACTTTTCTCCAAAGCAATAAGTATTAATGATACGTCTCATCAACAAGCATGTATGAAGCACCTACTATGGGCCCGGCATTGTATTAAATACTGGGAAAATGGCCAGAATTTATATGGTACTTTAGGATATGCAAAGTACCTTATCCTCACAACAGTGGGAATGGGGGTAGGTTCTGTTGTTAAATCCATTTCACTGAGATAGATAGAAGTGACTAGAGTCACACAGCTGGTGTCTAAGGATTGATTTGAACTCAGCTCTTCTTGATTCTAGGCCTCGCTATCTAGCCACAATGCCACCTACTTGCCCCAAATATTACCAATAAAGGAGAGTATAAAACTATCGCTGTCTTTAGCATTCTATCTGTGCTTTCTATTGGCTGTCAATATCCATGTTATGGTTGTTGAGCTCCACTCTGATACCATTTGCTTGTCTTCAGCCTAAGACCATCTGCTACTTTTTTCTTCTATCTTCCAGGGACATAGTCCCTACTAAGTCTGGAAATAGAGAACTAAATTCCATTAGCGCATTTCTGAGGACTGTGAGTCTCCACAGCTCTCCAAATAAACAGCAAAGGGCAGCAGAATCCGATCTTCTCCCCACCCCCACTAAAATTATTAATATCTTTTTCTTTTGAAGGGTTCTACTTCTAGTTCCACTTAAAGTCCTTGGCTCTAGCCAATTGTCTGAATCAGCACTAGAAAATTTCTTTCAATTTCTGCTGAATTCAGATTCATCAATCTATATTCCTTAATCTCATTTCAGGGACTCCCTCAAAACAACCTGTCCAGAATTCTTTGGGGATAGAAACAATGAGACCCTTTTCCCCTTCTTTTTTTTTTTTTTTTTTTTTGATGTTTCCTGATACAGCAGACATATCTACCAAAACCAAAATGCACAAAAATCCTGGTTTTCCTCTAAATATAGTAATTATAATACTACTTTTTAAGGTAAAAATAAACCCACCTAACAAATGCTTTGTAATGGGAGCCTAGAGAATAGAGGCTTTATGATATAGATAGTTGTTCACTTCAACTCTTGTTGCCTCCCTTAATCAAACCTCTAAATAAGGACATGGCTGATTTGTTGGTCCAAAAACTCTGTGAAATTCAGTGAAGTATTTTAGCTCTCTTTCCTATCTGACTGAAAATGACAGGCATTTATTCTATGATTCTCCTTTAAATTCTTTAAATTATTCATATTTCCTGATTTATGTACTATTTCAAAATCAATCACTAAACATTTATTAAGTACCTACTGTTAGGCATTGTACTAGGCACTAAGGTAGCTCACAATTAATTTACAATTATAACTTCTCTATGAGGTATATATTTCTTTAATTCGGAACTTGGTTATGGGCAGGCCGCAGAGAGCAAGTATAAGAGAAAAAGCCAAACTTGTGTTGCACAAATGAAAAGATAACTTTTCTATCTGATTACTTAAGTGAGAATTCCTATAACTTGTGCTTAAAATTTAAGAGAATATATGTTTGGATAAACTTATTTTTCCCCCCCCCCCACACACACACATACACATATACATACAAATAGCTGAATTAACTTGAATGAGGAAGATTTTATGCCCTCAGGGTAAACTAATTAACACAGCTTGATTAAGGGAATGGATACAGATGTTGTTTTCCTTTCTTGGGCATGCTCCAAGGAGGAATGAGAGGGAGTCAAATTTGGCTGGTAAAAGGTGGAAAGTATAGTTCAGGGAAAGCAGAGATGTCTGTAAGCTAAAATTGGGGACCAAACAATTTTGCCTTTTAACTCAAACTTCCAAACTCTGCCAGACAGCTCTTTCAAGTGGTTACACTATAGTTTGTCCTATTTTTCACACATCCTGGCATGGTGACTGTCACCTGTCCTCTCAGTGTCACAGGCAAATGGCAAATGTCACAGAGCAGTGGCATATTTGCATAATGAAGTTTCCTTACCAAGTTTTCCATTCTTGTGTCTTTGTATAGACATAGAATATAATATGCCCTTACCTCTGTGTCCTAGAATCCTCAGCTTCCTTCAAAACTTACCTTAAATGTCATCCCCTAAATGAAGCCTTTCTTGATGTCCCCAGCAAAGTATTTCTGCTTAGAAATTATTTTGTATATTTTTATGTGTATTAATAGTTACCCACTCAAAATCTTCCTTATAATATTAGTTTTTTGAGGTCAAGGATTGTTTTTGTTTTGTTTGTCCTTATAACTCTAACACCTAGCACAGGTAAGCATGCTTGTAAACTGACTGATTAAAAAGTTTCTTAAACTAATGAAATCACAAGACTAACAAAAAAATACACATACACATACACACATATATATACACACAAATACATACACTTAGAGAATGTTAAAAAAAATCATTGCTATGATGCTAGCAATATTCCTGACATCATAGATTTAAAACTGGGAGTGATTTTAAAATCATCAGATTCATTTCTTCTCTTTTTATAGATAGGCCCAGATAGTTTAAATGAATTATTTATCACAAAGTTTCTAGCACTAATTGTCTCTTCTTTTTGCTATTTTTTCATATTTATCTCATAACTAGATTTTGAGATAAGTGATCATGCCTTATCATTCTTTTATTTCTCTTTTATTATTAGCCAAATTGAAAATATTTATTAATTCATTATTAAGAGAAATCATAATAATAATAAAAAAGAGAAATCAGGTAGGGAAATAATAAGTTAAACAAATAATTAAAGTACAACCTAGCCACTGTTCTTTAAAGAAAACAAGGTTTTTTTTTATTTTTTTTTTAAACACTGAATATTCAACTGGGACACACACATACATTGTTGATAGAATTGTGAACTGATCCAACCATTTTGGAGAGCAATTTGGAATTGTGTTCAAAAAGCTATCAAACTGCATGTATCCTTAGATCCAGCATTATCTTTACTATCCCAAAAAGATCATAAAAAGGGAAAAGGACCCATATGTGCAAAAATGTTTGTAGTAGCCCTTTTTATATCTGCAAAAAATTGGAAACTAAGTGGATGCCCATCAATTGGAGAATGGCTGAATAAGTTATGGTATATAAATGTAATGGAATATTATTTAATTATAAGAAATGATGAGCACGCTGGTTTCAGAAATGCCTGGAGAGACTTACATGAATTGATGCTAAGTGAAGTGAGTAGAACCAAAAGAACATTATACACAGCAATAACAAGGTTATGTGATGATCAACTGTGATAGACTTGGCTCTTTTCACCAATGAGGTTCAGGGTAAATCCAATAGTCTTGTGATGTAAAGAGCCATTTGCCTCCAGAGAAAAGACTGGGGCTGAATGTGGATCTCAATATAGTACTTTTGCCTTTCTTGTTGTTGCTGTTGTTTGTTTGCTTGTTTTTTTCTTTCTAATTTTTTCCCTTTTGATCTGAATTTTCTTGAGAAACATGATAAATGTGGAAATATGTTTAGAAAAATTGTACATGTTTAACCTACATTGTATTATTTGCTGTCTAGAGGAGGGGGGAAGTGGGGATGGAGAGAGGAAAAATTTGGAACACAAGGTTTTGCAAGAGTGAATGTTGAAAACTACCTTTGCATATATTTTAGAGAATAAAAAGTTATTTTTATTAAAAAAACACTATGAGAGTTATTTCTAAAAGAATAAGAAAATCAATTGTTATCTTGTCTTTCTACCACCTGAATGTGAAGATTCTTACTTTTTCTATGGATGCTATGCCTGAAACTTGCACTCTCAGGCAAAAGGCAACTCAAATTCATTTGGGATCAATTGTTTTCAATGCCAACTTCACCCCCCCTACTATGAGAGAATGTCAACTTCACCCCCTAATCTGAGAGAACTTGGTCAGTTCTCTACTTCTTTCCAATTACCAGAGAAAAATACAGGGGAAAAATCCCTAAAAGAATCTTAGATTAGGATCCCTGACTTTCCAGGAATCACCAAGATGAAATAAACTTCCAGAACTGAGACACAAACAGACATATGTAGTGAGCAGACTCACATGAGTGCAAAAGAAGATTCCCAACCCTTCAGGATCAGAGATCACTAGATCAACAGAGCCATGCAAGCATTCATCTTGAATCCTCTATATACCTTGCAAGAGTGGAGAGTAACTTAATCATGAGTGCAAAGCTTTTACTGGCTCACTGCAATTATAAGAAACAAGAAGGGTATTTTGATGAAAAACCTGGGTAACTATAGCTTATACTTTTCTTCTCCAGCATATTGCCCCTTACATCATCCCTATTTTTATTTATCACTCTTCAATCATTCCCTGTCTACTTGATGACTTCCCCACTATTATAAAAATGCCTGTCACCCCTTTTCTAAAAAATCCTTACTTGATAATTATTATCATCCCATATCTTTCCTGTCTTCTGTAGCTAATCTCCTTAAGAAAGTCATCTGTCATGAGTACCTCTACTTCTTTTCCTCTCTCTTCTTGATTCTATGCCATTTAGTTTCCAAATTCATCAATCAACTGTATTATTCTTTTCAGTTACCAATGACCACTTAATTGACAAATATAATTTCCTTTTTTTTTTTTTTGCCTTTTGCTGAGACAATTGAGGTTAAGTGACTTGCCCAGGGTCACACAGCTAGGGAATGTTAAGTGTCTGAGACCAGATTTGAACTCAGATCCTCCTGACTTCAGGGCTAGTGCTCTATCCACTGTGCTACCTACTGCCCCACACATCTCCACCTAACTTCAAAAGTTCTTTTCTTCAAGGTCCAATTTGGGTTTCACAAGACCCTGCAGCTATAAAGTGTTCTTTTTTTTCTGAAAATTTTCATATTTGGACTTTACTGTGCACATATCACATTATCTATATTTGATTCAATTCAATAATCATTTAAATGCCTATTATATATTTAGTTACTGCATTAGGCACTGAAAATACAAAGACAAAAAACTAAAACAGTTCCTGCCCTCAAAAAGTATTACTAATTACAAATGTATAACATGAACATTGATAAGCAAAACAGAGGACCTATGCAAAGTAGTACAAAGTAATTTCAATAAGAGAACTGCTTGGTTAAAGGAAGGGATCAAAAAATTATCATCATCATCACAATAATGATAGCTAACATTTGTAGTGTTCCTATCATAAAGCAGGCACTATACTAAATGCTTTAAAAATATCTCATTTAGGTTATTACCTCCATTTTACAGATAAGGATATTGAGGCAAACAGAGGTTAACTCCCTCAAGTTCACTCAGCTACTAAGTGTCAGAAACAGAATTAAACTTAGGTTTTTCCTAACTACAGATCTGGCATTGTATCTACTGTACCATCTAACTGCCTGGTTAATTCATGTGAGGACATGACAACTGAGTTTTGCTACAAAGAGAGCTAGGCAATCTATGAGACCAAAGTGAGAAAGGGGTGCAATCAAGACAAGGGGGAACAATTGTCAAAGGTAAAGAGGTAAAAGGTGAAGAGTTATGCACAAGGAAAATATTCTATTGTAATGAAGATTGTGTAGAAAGGGAATAATTTGAAATAAGATTAGAAAGATAAGTAGGAACCACATTGCAAAGAGCCAGGCTGAGGACTTTTTATTTTATCCAGGAGACCACCACCATTAAATATTTTTGTTTAGGGTTGTGGTAAGGCTAGATTTGTGTTTTAAGGATATCAATTTGATAGCTGTATTATAACTGTATATTTATTTTATGTGTGTGTTAAATAATACATCTATGAGAGTTGAGACTTCCTATTTTTCTAACTTAGTTTCATTTTTATATCTCCAGTGACAAGTGCTAAACATTGTCCATTATAATTGGTATAATAGAATCAAAGGACCAGGGCTGGAATTCTCAGGTTGCTATTTATTTCCTGTGTCATCTTGAACTGATCACCTAACCTTTCTTAGCCTCAATTTCCTTATTTGTAAAATGAAAGAATTTGACTGTATGATCTCTATGGTTTCTCTCCTCTCCCCTTTTTTTAAACCTAAAAATATACAAGAAGTCAATATGAAAAGGACCGAAAAGGTCAACTAACTTAAATCCCTTATTTTACAGCTGAGAAAACTGAAGTCTAGATAGAGTAAGCTACTTGGTCAGTCATGAAGTAAGTATTCACATATTTAAGTACAGCCAAGAGGAAGTAAATGCTTTTATTTTTCACTGTTTTGGAATATCTATGATGTTCTTAACTATCATTCCATATAATCTCAAGTTTGCTGTACCTCAGAAATACATTTTATTAGATTTTATTCCTTTACAATACAATTAAATAAAAAAGAATACAGCAGTTGTGTGTCATTTGCAATTTTGACATAATAAAACATATGCATATTTTACTATTCCCTCAGAAAAATTTAACTCTGATGTCTCATCCTTATGTGCAAATGACTATGGATTCTTGAAGGCTATATCAGTTGACTTCGAACTCTGACATGTTAAACCAGGCTAGAGAGTCTTTAAATATAAGCCCCATTAGCAGTGTCTGCCTATGTGTTTGCCATCTGTGGACCAAACTACTAATTATAGAGGTACTCATTATAATGTAAAGGGTTTATTTTTGTCCTGTCATTCAATCACTCAATAAATACATATTTGTTAAGTGCCTACAATGTTCCAAGTACTATTTCTGTGCTCCAAGGATATAGGTACAAAGATTAAAACAATCACTTCTGACAAGTAGCTGGGAATGGATGAGCTTGTTAAACATAAAAGAGAAGAGTATGAAAGTGCTGTACTCTATGAGTGAAACAGAATTGCAGTAGCTCAAAAGAAAAATGATATCTGCAAAATTTAGAGACATCTCCCCTTCAAATGTTCATATGGACTGTTTGTGTCTGTCCTGTGGTAGAACATTCTGAGCTCATGTTAGTCTGAGCAGCCACAGCCATATATATTGTACCCAGACTCCAACAAATTAATGTCATTTTGATCCTTTTCAAGAATGAAGGACAACAACCAACCAATTAACTTTTGTGGGAGAGTAGAGGATGGATGAATCTCTGTAGGTGAGTGAGTGGGGGCAAAGGGTCCCTTGATTACCTCTTCTCTGTTAAAAGTAATTATCTTTGCCATGAAAGAAGACATCAATGAAGCCATTAAAATTAAGTACAATAGAAAGTCTATTGAGTCAAGATCCTTGGCTTGAAAGGCATATATTAGCCTCAAGTTGAATATATCTGTTTCTGAGGTAGTAATCCACCTTCTGAAAAATCAGTTAGCTGTTGCTGTTCTTTCAGTCTCTGGGCTGATCTGAAATCAGAGGACTCAGGACTAGGAAAATAAGGAAAGTTGGAGATCAAAGCTCCCTTGTTTCCTCTCCACCCTTAGGTGGGTATTTCACTGAGTCTCAAAGGATTATCCTTATAAAGATGCATTTCATTGTTGATATGCGTATAGAGTAAACTCTTCTGCTTTTACAAGCTAGGTATAGACCCTAGTCTCAATATGAGACTAAGACCCATTTTGCCTGAAGATTCTAAGATACCAATGAAAGGAAAGCTCAGAGAAGGTAAGTAATAACAAGGAACTTGAGGCAGTCAAAGACAAGGTGGAGATGAGTCAACCCCACTAGCCCCTCTGAGTAGCAGAGGCAAATATTGCAGTTATTAGAATGCTGAGGAAAAAAACACGGAGCACAAATCCTCATGTAAGCTTTCTTAGTGTTTAAGGATAAGAATCCCTCTAAAAAATAATCTGTTGAAATTGGCAACATAAAACAGCAATCCCAACTCCAATGAAGAAAAATTCCTTGGACAAATCAGTTAATCTCCCTGATGGGTTCTTTCACCTTTTTCATAGACTCCTTATGGCAGTGTAGTGAAGCTTATGAATTCTGGTGGGGAAATCTCTTGACCAAGAGCAATGGGATCTTTGAGAGAGCCATACCTCGTTAGTTGGTGAGAGGGTCCAAAGATTGTGGGTTAAAGATAGAAGGCAAAACTGAAAGCAAAAAATAAAAATTAAAAAAAAAATTAGTATGCTTAGGAAGGCTGCTTTTACTGATAATGACTATGTGGGAAATAACTCTATTAGATTTGGAAGGGGTAAAGTTAAAAGCCCATTTTATTACACAACTGCAGAATAGACATACCTGAAGCATAAGGCACAGTGTTGAAACACATGTCCCTCCCCTGATTCCCCATTGATTGAGTACTACAGAGGTTACAGACTATTCCACGTGCTTAATCCTTCTTACCCCTCCCAAGTCTCCACCCCTAATTACATCATTACATATTTTCTTTCCCAACCAGATTGTAAATTCCTAATTACATATTCCCTTCCACTTGGAAGTCTCCACTTTTAATTACATTTTACTATTTCTTATTCTGTTTTCTTATTGTAAGTTCCCACCTCTGATTACGTTTTCCCTTTTACAAATCTGAGTCCCCACCCTCTTACATTTTCCTTCCATAAGTTTTTATTTCCTTATTCTGCATTTCTTAGGTTTCAATTAACCCTCATCCAATTCTCACAATGATAGCATGAGTTTTCTAGAATACAGATTTAATTTTTAAACTTGCCAGGCCCATTTAGAGCAAGAGCTGAACAGCAGTATTATCAAGCAACTTGGGATAGTGATATTACCTTTCACAGGAGAGAAGGATTGGGAGTGAGGAGGAATCAGCTAAGGAAAAAGGGAGGGCTTCTGGAGGAACATTTGCCATACAGCAATTAATGGACTAGCTGGCTTCTGAGCTCTCTTTTCACATTCAGGTCATTAGGTAGCTGTCCTTCATTCTCAAAGAGGACCAAAATGACATCAACATGTTAGAGTTCAGTTACAGTGTCCATCTGTGTCTGATGGGACCAATAGGAATTCTGCCACAGGTCAGACACACACAATCCCTCAGGAGTTCAAGGATGCCTCCATTGTCCATCTTTATAAAGGTAAAGGGAATAGATTGTCCTGTGACAATCATAGGGGGAGGGGGCAAAGTCTTTTTTTTTAGTTATGGCTGGCAAGATTCTTGCCAGAGTCCTTCTTAATAGGCTGAATCCTCCACCTGTAAAAAGGTCATCTACCTGAGAGCCAGTCTGGCTTCAGAAAGGGCCAGGAACAGTTAATATGGTGTTTACTTCCTGACAACTCCAGGAGATACCAAGAGCAGAACAGAGATTTGAATACAACATTTGCAGATCTCACTAAGGCCTTTGATACTGTCAGTCATGAAGTCTTATGCAAAATTATGTCAAAATTTATTTGCCCAGAGAAATTTATCAGTAGAATACATAGATTTCATGACAGCATGCTTGCCCAGGGCTGGATAATGGACAATGCTCTCAAGTTTTCCCATTCTCCAATGGAGTGAAACAAAGTTGTGTACTTGCTCTCATGCTTTTTGGCATGTTTTCAGCCATGTTGTCAAAAGCTCTCTTTTAGCTTTAGATGAATAGTCCTATATATTTTCTGCCTTGTTTTGTTATGCTTAAAACACATGTAGCTTTTAAGACATTTTGTTGTACTTTCCCTCTTAGAAAAAAATCTTATTCCCAATGAGAATCTTCCCGAGTTCACTGCAAAGTAACTTCTGTAAAGATTACCCAGTTAAAAGTTTGCATAGCCTCCTCAGGTGCTGTGTCTCCTTGATGACTTTCTTGGTACCCTCTCTTCTCTCCCAGCTCAAAGTGATTTATCCCTCTTCATATTTCTTAAAGCACTGGATCTTTTCTTTGTACATGTAAAGGAGGAGGTTGTCAATTTTATTAGTTCTTTAATCAATCTGATGAGATTACAAATCATAGATCTAAGTTTGCAGGAATCTGAAGGGACAGTTCCCTATTCCCACAGGAAACCTGTGGTTAAAGGACATAGACAATTCCTGGGATGGGGACTGTCTCTGGAACTCTGGGGAGCAGACTTCATCAGAGTAGCCCCATTTCCTAAACCAGGAGTAAATGAACTACTGCCTGAGGGCCACATCTGGCAGAATGCCTGTTTTTGTAGGAAAAATAACAAAAACCATTGTCACAGTCTTATAAAAACAGGTAGAATTTGGCTTGCAGGCGATACTTTGCCCTCTTCTGTTCTTGTGAGAACAACTCTTTCCCTCTCCCTTCCTTTTTTCCCCCTTTCCTTTTCCTGTCCCTCTTCTTTGTTTCATTTGGTAGAGGAGAGTCTTGGTGAGGATACTCACTCAAGTAATGCTTTACAACTCTCACAGTAATTTTTTAAGACAGTTGCCTGGGACAGAGATTAAATGACTTGGTCAGGCTCATCATACCCAGTATTTATCAGAAGCAGAACATGAATGTAGGTATCTTTAATTTTGAAAACATCTACTCTAATAGAATGCTGTCTTATTTTACTATTTGCTCCTTTCAGAATAAAATCAAGAAAAATATATTTTTCCCTGTGTAATTTCTGGGGCATATATTTTTCTTTCCCCCTGAAAAACTTTTACCTTGCTTATTTCCTTTTTCTTTTTTCATGTAACCTGCTAAAGTTGCTTGTAAAGAATTTTATAACTTCTAGAACACCAATCCTGTTTATAATTTGAGGAGGGAGATCTCACTTTATTTGAAGAGTTGTTTTTTTTAATTATTTATTTTATTCTGAACTTAATAAAACAAGTATTTCCATAACATAGTAGAATAGAAAAAAATGATTGCACATTAAACTACAAATCTATTATGCATTATTGCTATTCTTTCTAAATATGTAATAAAGTTTTGTAACTTTTTCATTTCTTTTTTTCACACATAGAGATAGCTACCATATTTGTAAATGTGTGTGTATAAATGCATGTATTCTACATATGGAAAATCATTCCACATGTACTTCTATTGATTAATTTTTTTTCTCAGGATGCAGATAGTAAATTCCTTCATAGGTCCTTTATAGTTAAAATCATTTTACTGAGTTAGGAAAAATAATTGCAATTTATTTGAAAGAAACTAATAAAAAATGTGTGTTGTTTTTTGATTTGGATTTCTGCTTTCATCAATATAGAGAACCTGTTCCTTCATTGATGCAAATCAGTCATTGCCTATAATTTCTAATCTTCTGAAGATACCCAGGACACTGAGAACAGTTAAGAAACTCATTCCTGAACATATAGCTATTAGTGTTTGAGGTAGGAATTGAACCTCTGATTCCAAGGCTAACTACTCTCTATTCATGACTAAACCATTCTGCCACTCATTAAAAGAAAGCCTATAGTTGTGAAATTGTCACAGGTTTAAAGTTCCTTCTATTGTCACTTGGTTCTATTACATTAGGAACTTCTTTTCATATAAAATAAGATATGTTTTTCTCTCAATAAGACAGAAAAAGGGTTAAAACAAATAATTAGCAACTATACCTGCCTTACCTTATCTAGTCCCTTTATCCCTCTCCTATAATCTGCATCCCTCCTCTAAGTCCCACCTCTACCAGCCAAATTTTAGTAATAGTCCCTGAGAGGTCTAGTTGTAACAATTATGATATTGGTAATAATCAAAGTATTTAAAATTAATTTCCAAGGAAATCTTATGTTTTAAAACTTTACAGTCTAATTGAAATGCCAAACTTTTGATAAATTTTATTCTGCTATCCTGGGTGGAATATAATCTTTTAAAAATAGATAGGTAGATAGGTAGGTAGATAGATAGATAGATACATCACCAGAAAAATAATATCAAGAGAGATATGGAAGACACATAGAGAGCATTGGTATGCTTTCTTTCTCATCAGTTTCTTTCTAAGTTATGTTTTCAGTATATTATTCATGCTTTTTGTTTTTCAATTGTCCACACAAACATAAATCTATTTAGACTGGCAAAAATAAATGTTAATGTAACCTTAATAGGATGGAATGCTGATTTTCATTTCAGAGTATTGATAACTGGTATTTAAAACTCTGATTAAAAGGACAAGGAAAGAACATCTTCATCCATCTCAGAAATGGGCAATCAGTAGCTCCACAATAAAAGCCCTTTTCTAGACTTTTAGCTTTGAAAAAGAGGCATTTTTTTCCCTTGAAGAATACTGAATATGGTGCCTCACTCTCACATTCTTTATTTGCATTTGCTAGCCTTTTTTTTTTATTGCAAATAGGATTCTAAATCTTACTTTAGAAATGAAAATTGCACTATGTGTGAGGGCATGTGCAAGAGAAGCTATCAATAACGTTAGTTATGAAAACCTGATCATAAGTGTTTTTAGTCCATTAGCCATTCAGCTTATTTATGTTCCCTTTCAGGCAGGATTTGAAGCCAATATGGAAAAGATGAAGTTTGGAAGAAGAGTAACACAAGATGGTATAAAACACTGTCACCGTTTGTCATGCTAGAAAATATTTCTTTCTTTTTTTCTTTCTCTTTCAACACAGTCTAACAATAAGTTACCCCCAGGGGACAGGAAGCAGGATTGGAAGTTGGGCTAAGGGAGACACTATTTCATACACATTTTTTTTTTTTTTTTGGTCATGATTTAACTTAGTTACATTTTAGACATACGACAAAATCAAAGCCATCTACTAATTATAATTACCATAAATATATCCATGTGGAGTTTTTAAAAGTTATTAATGCTATTTTAATATCATAAAAACATTATCATTGTCATTTTAGATTACAAAAATTTTTTGAAATTTTTTTTTCAGCTTCAACACATTGCTTATTGATCATTTCCTTAATCATGGCTAGCATTCACATGTTTTAAAGTTTGCTAAGTGCTTTATATATGTTAAATCCTTTTATCTTTACAACAACTCTGTGATATAAGTGCTATTTTCATCACCATTTTATGGATGGAGTAATTGAGACCCAGAGACACTATATAACTACTGTTTTTGAAGCAGAATTTGAATACAGGTTTTCTGTCCTCCAAGTTCAGAGTTCTATCCAATTTACCTCCACTTCCTTATAACAAAGGAAAATGTTGAGTACAAACAACAGACACTTGGATTGCTGTTAACAATCTAGACAGCATTCTATTGAAAACCCCTTTCCCCAACCATCTCCCAGCCAACATAAGCCAACATACATTTCATTCCCTTTTCTTCATTGTTATTTTTCCAATTACTCATTTTGACTACTTTTAGTGATATTTTTATTTATACTATTGTACCCACTGCTTATTTTATTCTTTCAGTTCATAAAAATCCTTCCATGTTTCTCTTAGCTCCTTGCTTATATGGAACTTTAAAATTAATATTTTTAATTCAATTTCTGAAGAAAAGCAACACAGAAATTTTATGATTTATCAGTTAAAGATCTTTTGGCTCTTATTTGCTGCTTTATCTTCTAAATAACATACGGCTTGAGCCATTGAGCCTGAAAGGAAAGATTATTTCTTATGACTTTCCTGGTGTATAGTTCCTGTCTTCTAGGGAGATTTCTGGTATATAGTTATGACTTTAATGTATCCCTGAAGCTACTGTTTGATCCCATCACACTTAAAAGTTGTGAGGTTGGGATTTGAAATGTCAGCACTGGGGCTTGTCTCAATGTATCACCAGGACCATGGATAGCAATGACTGTGGCAGTCAATGCCAGAAACTGCTGTTCATATTTCATAATGCCCAAGCAGAGAATGTGGGGAAAATATAGAAGAGGATAGAAAATAAGTCTCATCCGATCTATCTTCAATTTTTAAAAACAAGCTTTACTGATGCTGCTAATTTTAATCACAATTATTTTTAATATACCTCTCTTTAACCCTCTCTCTTTTCTTCCACTCTCTTCTGTAACAAAGGAAAAAAAATAAACTGAAAAAATAGTTATAGTTATGTCTGGCAATATATGCAGCATTCTGCCTCCATAGACCTATCGATGAAGAGGAAGGGAGAAATGTTTCATTATCAATTTTTGAAACCTAGATTGATGATTACAGTCACTAGGGGTTTTCACTTACTACTTTCTACCTTTCTTTACTTATCTATCTATATATCCATCTTCCCTCCTTCCACTCTTCCTCCCTCCTTTCTTTTCCTCCCTCCCTCCCTCCTTTCTTTTCCTCCCTCCCTTCCTCCCTTCCTTCCTTCCTTCCTTCCTTCCTTCCTTCCTTCCTTCCTTCCTTCCTTCCTTCCTTCCTTCCTTCCTTCCTTTTGTTCCTTCCTTCTTCTCTTTCTTTCTTTTCTTGTTACCTATGTTTGAACTGGGTGATGGCTTCAAAGCTGCAGCTGAGCTTTGTGCTTATAGTAATGTGTCTATAACTTCAGAATTCATTTCTATTGGAGACAATACGGACACCATGTTTTAAAGCTTCATTTAGATCCAAATGAATGGTGAACTCCTGGCTCCTTGAGTCACCTAGTCCTTCTCTGTGGAATCACTTCTAATTGAATGTTAAGATCAAAGTTTAAGTTTATAAGAAAGGAAAACAAGTGCAGATAAATAGTTATTATCTGACACCCTTATGAAAATTCATGACCTGCAGCTTTCTCTGAGACCTTATAAGAATTCTAATTGTGAAGTATGCAAAACTATTAAATGGTGAGCTCGCTTCAGTCTCTTGATAAGAAGTGAGTTAAATAATTGTCCTGTTTAACTTGTGCTTGTTAACCTTTAAGGTCAACTAGTTTGAACATACGTTTAATGAAATCTTGGAGCCAGAATTTATGAGACTGCTGCTGAATGTTAAATTGGACAATTTACATAAGCAGGACATTAACCTTCTGAGCACTAAATAGCATTTTAGCACTTAGCCGCTGGGGACAATAAGGGACATGTTCTATATATTTGTGATTAGCTTGCCTGGAAACTCTCATGATGACCAATTGGCCTACCAAGTTTAGCAGCATAATTAAATGAATGGACTCAGCCTAAGTAAATTATCAGTGCTGTGTACAGTATATCATTATAGTCCTAAGGAAAAAAAAAAGATATGAATAATTTAATATTCCATTACTAATTTATCAATGCTAAGTGACTGAGAGGAGGCTCTTTGTAGTTCGTTGTTTTAAATTTGATATTTGATTTACTGCTCGTATGATTAAACTTGAACCTATTTCATTTCTTTATGAGGAATTTATCGTAGCAGTATTTTTTTTCCTCTTCTTGGGGAGAGAAACGCATTTTGTTTTTGTTTTGTTTCCTTCTGCTCTGGTGATATTAGAAACCACTAATTACTGGGCCCGACTGAACAGATATATTAGCCATTTGTCACAACTGCATGTATGTGGTCCTTTTTGCTTTGCAGACCTAATGTGAGGGGAAGGAAGGCACCAATCTTTGGATCTTTCACAACTGCATTACAAAGCAGCAAGTTAAACTGTTCTTTAGCTTGGAGTGCTTTTGCTGCAGCTTTCTCAATCAACCCATTGAGCAGCTTGCTGATCTAGGAGCTATCTTTATAGATTCAATTTAAAATTAGGTTTCTGAGAACCAAATGTTTATTTAGGAATGGTGAAGATACAAAATAAGGGTTGAATTTAATGGCTTTGGTAGCCTGTGGAATAGGCATTTGACACTTTAAACTTGGAGGCAGTAGGGAGGAGGGATAAATGCTGGCTGGCCTCCTAGAACCTAAAATCAGCTTGCCCTCTTAAAATGTGCTTTATATGTTGTCATAGAAGATATAAAGTGAAAAGAAAAAAAGAAAAAAAAAGTTTAAGTATAAACCACAGTCCATGGTTTAAAAAAATATGACAAATAAACTAAAATAAAACTTTGTGTATAAAACTTCAGTGTTTAAAACATCACACTACATTTAAAACACACACATTTAAAACAACACTTTTAATATAAAGTTGTTCAATATAGCAGACCTGTTTCTTTTCTTTCCATCTTCCTCTCATTCTCCTTCCCTCTCTTTCTCTTTCTTCCTCCATTACTTTGATCGTTCATTCTTTCTTTCCTTTCCTTCCTCTTCTTTCTTTTTTCTTCCCTTCTTTCTCCCTTTCTTCCTCCCTTCCTCTTTCCTTCCCTCCCTCTTTTCCTTCCTCTTTCGCTCCCTCCCTTCCTTCCTCCTTCCCTCTTTCTCTTTCTTCCTTCCTTCTTCCTTCTCTTCCTGCCTCCCTCCCTTTCTTCCTTTTTCCCTCCCTCCTTCCCTACCTCTCTTCCCTCTCTCCCTCCCACCTTTTTTTCCTCCCTCTCTCCCTCTCTTCCTTCCTCCTTCCTCCCTCCCTTCCTACCTTCCTTGTTCTTCCTTCCTTCCTTCCTTCCTTCCTTCCTTCCTTCCTTCCTTCCTTCCTTCCTTCCTTCCTTCCTTCCTTCCTTCCTTCTTTTTCCCCTTCCATCCTTCCTTCCTTCCTTCCTTCCTTCCTTCCTTCCTTCCTTCCTTCC
>JAJPUD010002147.1:85903-116907 GCA_023553655.1 Myrmecobius fasciatus
TACTACTACTACTACTACTACTACTACTACTACTACTACTACTACTATGAAAGAGAGAGACAGACAGACAGAGAAAGAGAGAGAGAGACTACAAAAGAACTGAATTGGAAGATAGTGACCCATGAACAATTGAGAGTTAGGAAACCCAGTGAAGCAGTTTGCACTTTATGTGTTTTGTTTTGCTTTTCTTTGTTCATGCTTTTAATAAAGATATCAAATTGTATCCTTATTTATTATAGGAGGAACATGGAACAGTACCCTTAGAAATAATGAGCCAAATTCAGTTTTCTCTGGGACTACAACTTTAGGTCGGAACTCAACTATAAAGAGTGTTATTATTAAGAGACTGTAAAAATTGAAACCAATTCCTGTGAGCTCAGTGCTAATGTTCTGAGACATGGGTTATATACTGAAGCCTTTATCTAGGTGTTTATATACAGTCAGAAAAGGAAGGCAGTCCTTTTCTAATAGTTATTTCTTAATAACAAAGATTGATGGTTGTCAACAAAAGAGGAGACTTTTTGCATGGGAGTCCAAAGTTTAAACTTGTATTATGAACAAAAATATAAATAATTATGGTAATTTTTAACTCAAGTTGTTCTGGTAGTAGTTCTATTTATTTTGAGGATTACATATGTTAAAATAAATTGCTACTCCTATATTCTCCTTTTCTCCAAGAAAGTCGGCCCCCTTCAGTGAGTCATTTTTAGTTCAAGTAAAGCAAAATGATTTTAATATTAGCCATTTCAAATCATAATAAGGAAGGTTAAGCCACTGCCAAAAAAATCCCGTAAGTTACACTGTGCATTGCAGAGACAGAAAGAAATAGTTTTTGAATGAATTTCTGTTTTGTATTTTCTAGGCCACTAGTCTCCTCCATTAAAGTCTGCAATCAAGACTTAACTGTATCATGAATAGTCTAACTCCTTTCCATGCCAAATGCTTTGAAAATTCCCACAGGATTAGGGTAATTCATATTCCTGAAGATACAGTATTTTCCACTTAAAGTATTTTCTTCTTTGCTTCAACCTTTCCTCCCCTTCCTCTCTACCCTCACCCCTTTTGCTTTTCACTTTCTTGTGAATGGATTTATTGATTTGAAATGTAATTTTATAGTGATTTGGCTGGGAGAATAGCTATCTAAATAGGCAGAGGCTGGTACCAAAATAACAATTTTATCAATCTTGAGCTCCCTCTAAAGGTTACTATATCCATCCACTTAGACTCTGCTTATCCCCTTTGCCTTAGTCCATTAGCTCTATTGCTTTCCAGACACTAGGGGGATATTAGTCTCAGAACACCTTATAAATGGAACTAATGGTTTCATGGCCCTCTTATCCTCTTATTGGCCAGGACACTCTTAGAGCTGCTTTTCATAAAAGAGTTAAGGCCTTAATGCTTTATTGGAGAAGTTTCCTTGCCCCCTATTCGCTACCTTCCAACCTTTCCATTTTCATTCTTTCCCTAGCTTGGATTAATTTATTTGGTTCAGTGAGGGTTAGGTTATATTATTCCCAATCAACATCTGAGTGGAAATATACATGTCTATTTTATCCATCAGGACAATCTCAAAGAACCTGAGAAATGAATGTGCCAGTGTAGTTATCTGCAGTGATTTGAAGCACACTTTCAACTTTATTGTAGCCATCACAGGGCTTTTTAAGGAACAAGTTTCCTGTTAAGTGGGAAGAAAAAAGAAATTCCTTTGACATGTTTTCCACCTAGCCCTCTTCAATATAATCTCTTTCATTGCTTTGGTAAGTCAATCACACTAACAGGTACCAGTTATTTTGTGCCTGCCTTGGGCTAAATAGAGCAAGTGACAGAAACACTTTCAGGTTGTCATGTATTAATGTAAAATACCCCCAGACCTCGATGCTTATTCATCTTCATCTAGTTGACTAATGCTTTTCCCATGTTGTTACATGTTGGTAAATTAAAGAAGCCTTCCAGACAGTTCTGTCAACAGTTTACTGAAACGTACCTCATTAGTGAGGTTCAGCTGTCACATGATTGTAACTTAATCCTATTGAATTATCACTCAAAAATGCCTAAGTGCCAGGTTTTTGTATACCAGGTAGAAGGTTTGCTAGGAATATTGTCACATTCTCTGTTGATGAGGGAGGAAACAAGCAAAAAATATGCGTTTTTTCTCTTCCACAGCTGACTTGTGTTAACTCCTGAATAGAATATTATACTGCAATATAGGTCAAAAATATCCCCATGGAAATTTGCTTTTCAAATCTAAACTCTAAAGAGGGATACTGAATGCACTGGCTTACCCCCCCCTTCTTCCATCCTATCATCAGCAAACAGAATCAATGCAAGAACCAAGATGAAGACCAAGAGGACATTAATTCATAGAAATCATGCATGGAATTTCTATACTTTTAACAAAAATCTTTATTATCATGCATTATTTATGAACTACTGCAAGTGAAACAGTACTTTACAAAAGGCAAGATATGATGTTACTTTTTTTTAAAAAAGAAGCATCCATGTTTTGTTCTTGTAATATTTTGGTTTTAATATGAGAACTAAAAAAAGATAAGTGACTATTGTGTAGTGAGAAGACTCAATTAAGCCTCTCACGTTTTATTTCTCTCAGTGATCCAGATACTTTTTATCATGAAGATGTCAATAATCAGATACTATTGTGACCTATTGGTATGGTCACATAGTCCTTTGGAAAATGGTACAAATACAAGAGAAAAGTACAAATCTATGTGAGAAGTACCAAATAAAGAGTAAACTGTGGTTTTTCTCTAGGTGCTATTCATACAATACAAAACAAGAGATCATAGGTGCAACATATCAAAAGGGAAACGATATGCTAAACAACAAGTTCCAAGATTTAGGAGAAATCCAGTCAAGCCATGATCAATTTTTATTGTGTATTAAAACGACAGAGTTGTTTGTTCAAAGAATGTTGGGGACCATCTGTTTTTTTAAAATCATTTTTGTCCACACAAGGTTGATGACTCTTAGCTGGAATTGAGAGATATAACTCCTACATTAAGTAATCTAATCTGGTAGAAATCAATAATGTTTTTTACGACTTAAATAGATGAAAGAAAACATAAATATATCCACATAAATGACAAACAAAACTGAATACTTTGATCTCTCACATATTTGGGGTTTTATCTATAATGGGATATAATTGAATCTGACCATTTGTCCATTGCTGATCTTCACAAGGGTTGTTCAACTAGTTAACCAGTATTTATTATGTGCCAGGCACTATGCTAAGCTGATTTGGTGCCCTGGAAATATTAGGATTGTTGCTTTAGGGAGCTTTTAAATGTTTAATTCTGGGAATTTGAAATCATGGAAAATTTCAGTTTCTTTCTTGTTCTTTCATAGGTGTTTATTATACCTGGCTCCAAAATGTGCAGTTGGTCCAGTATGGCACAGTCTAAGGGATGATGAAATAGGGCCCTGTAGCTTTTGGAGGTCTGGCTCATGCCCCTGTGATAGCATTCTTGACCTTACCTGCTCTATATGCTTTTATGGGTTTTAGGATTGTAAATTATATGGCTGCTTTCTTAGACCTCTTACCTTCTTCCAGACTCCCTCTGCCTACCCTCCATGTACCTGTCAAGCTTCACAAGAGATGCACTAAATTCTAAGAGGTAGAAAACTAACTTTGCATAACGGGTGGGTGAAAAGGGCCATGAAGCATTACATTTTCATTCAAATGGCAGCCAGCCATACTTGAGCAAAAGAAGAGTAAGAATTGAGGGGAAAATTCCAGAAAAAAATATACATTTTACATAATTCTTTCCTTGAAAAAAAGAGCAAAAGGATAAATAATAATGCAATGCCAATGACCTCTTTTCTTTCTCTTTCTCTTTCCTTTACTCCTTCCTTTTAGATCTTAATTTACCCAATATTTCATTTTATGATCACTCATTGACATATATATCATTCTAAAATGTATTCTGTATATGATCAGAACCCTGCCATGGTTCCTAAGGCAAAGCTCTGGGTGATCTCCACGCGTATTCTGAATGAGACATAATGATACCTTGTGTGTTTTTATTACTGTCAAAAGTCATCATTATTGAGGTAATGTGGCATGGTGTGTTGGAAAGAACTAGGAGCCAAGAGAGCTAATTTTCACTGTAGGTTCTGTCATTAGTTGTGCGAGCTTGGTTAAATTGTTTAATCTCTCCAAATCTGTTTTGGACCTGACCAAATGATTCGGAAGACTCTCTTCAGTGTACAAACTCTATTATTATTTTGGGAAATGATTGTAAAAGCACTTTCTGTGTTAAGATGGCTGGATAATTAAGTCTCTCCAAAAGCAGTAGTTTTTTGCTGTTTTTTAAAATCTGGCCTTATTATGATTTATGGAAACTTTGTGAATAAAGGTGTAGTAACAAACCAGCTTTGATAGTTTCTGAATAACAACTAACTGACCAGAAAATGGATTCATTTAATCAGATAATCTTTTTGTCCATAGGATGGCAACAGATTTTTGTTGATAACAATAAAATGTCAAAATAACTCATTAATATAATAAATTCATCTGGAGACTGGAGAAAGTCAAATATATCAAAGCAATGAATCAGTAAATTCAGACAAAATGGTCAGAGTGACTTTTCATATTGACACCAAGGTTCCTGGGGCATACAGCACCAATGAGCCAAATAGCACAAAATAGGCCTTGAAATCAATTTTGCAATTCTCAATGAAAAAATAATATATGAAGTAGCTGGCAGGAGGGAAAATCAGTTAGAATTACAGCTTAGAGTTGGGAGTGGACCCAGAGGTCATGTGGGCCAGTTAACCCATGGAACCTGGCATCTCCTGCTCCATAATGAGCTCTATCAGAGAGGCTTCAACAAGGCTTTGGCATGAGGAAGGGAAGGTAGCACAGGGACTACTCACCCCCACTGAGGGAAATTAGTGGAGGTGGGGCAGGGCAGAAGCTGGTCTACTTCAAAATGATAGAAGGAGATGGGGAAAGGAGGATTGGGGATTTCTTTATGTAAAGTCAGGAGAGAATGAAATTGCTAAAAATCCATTATTCCCCACAGCTGCGCTAAATCAGGATAAAGGCCTAGAATGATCTGTAGGGTTCTTTTGACCATGGCAGCCTTTCCCACTTAAATGCCCCATGTCTAGGTGACCCTGAATCCTGACAGGCAGAGTGTAAGATGCAATTGAGAATATATGGCAGGAAACAATTTGCTCAGGAAACAAGGAATAGATTACTTTGGTTGAAACAAAAGAGAGTGGGAGGAGTTAAGGATGGAGATTTAGGTAAGAATCTCATCAGAGCATCTTTTAAGAGTAGACTAAGGAGTTTGACCTTATCTTGTAGGCAATTAGGAATCACTGAAACTTTTTTTTAAAACAATAGTAAATATTTAATGAACCAATATTTCCTAAACTGCTACTGTGTGTAAGGAATTGTGTGTGCTAGGTGCTGAGAAAGTCCAGGGTCTGCAGACAGGGACACCTGAATTCAAATCTGACTTCAGATATTTACTAGTTGTGTGATTTTTGACAAATCAATCTGTTTGCCCCTGTTTCCTCATCTGTAAAATGCCTTGAAGGGTTGTTGTAGGATCAAATGAAATAATAATTGCAAAGCATTTAACATAGTGCTTTGCACATAATAAGTACTATATAAATGCTAGTTATAATAATATGTAATTATATCACATATAACATGACATAATTATATTATATGATACATTGATGACATATTACATAATTATGTTCTGTGACACAATTATATTATGATTATAATATGTGATATAATTATGTTATTATTATAGAAAGAAGTCTTTGTCTTTATGTAGTTTATAGTATAGGAGGTAGACTATGTATGAAAATCAATGCAAACTTGTTATTATATTTAGAATGTATTAGGATGAATGAGTGAACATTTATTTAAGAAAACCTCAAAAAAAAGTAACTAAATAATACTAACAACAAAGGGATAGAAATAAAGTAGTAAGAAGACCTTGCTCTCAAGAAGCTCATGTTCTAATGGAAGAGAACTCCAGCAGGAAGAATAGTGTTTGTGCACCATGCATATGTTTAATCACTAAAGTAATACTGGAAGCTACCAGCCTGATGCTAGTCACAATAAGAACAAAGTACCAGGAAGTTTACACTCACTCTGATATTAAATCATGGCTCTTTCATGTGGCATAAGGACATGGGCTCCGTAAATCATTAGCACAGAAAGAATCCCTTCCAACTGCTCTCTTTCCTGGCAGCTTTTCTACTTGCTCTTTGCCTATTTTGCCCCTTGCTCCATGAAATAATGATCATACCAAAATCTCCTAATAAAGAGACAGCATCAAATCTAGAACAGGCTCTCACTTTCTTTATTTACCTCTTTCTTGTATTCTTGAAAAAAAGAAATACCCATCTTTCCCCTCAAGATGTTCTTTTAACTATTTCTGAAGATGATGGCTTCATAAGCATGGCTACTCTCAGAGGTTTACTGATTGATGGGTCAGAGGGTGTGTGTGTGTGTGTGTGTGTGTGTGTGTGTGTGTGTGTACAAGAGAAATATATTTTGATCATTCTCTTCTCCCTTTCCCCTAAAGCAAGACAAAGGTCTAGACCTTCTAGACAAAGGACTGTCTAGAAAGGGTTTCTATGTGTAAATGAGATTGTAGAGGCCATTCTCTGTCAGGCTCTGTGAATATTGCAAGGTTTGGAATGGAACTACATGACTTTGAAGTCTTTGCCTATCTGTTATCTGTGACTGACAACAGAGACACAAATTAACTTTTCATTTTTGCTCGACATGCTGTATTACATCTTTGTAATCTAAGAGGCAAAGCTGATGGGTCTTGATAAATGAGTAGACTTAGAAGTTTGTCTAGGCTATTTTAAATTCACATCTGCCAGTCAACTTAGATCGAAAAATAGATTTGATTTTTTAGAAACATGATAGAGTTGTTTTTGGTCATGTTACTACATGTTGTCAGGCTCAGAAAACAGAGAACTGAACAGCATTTTGTTTGATTAATAATCAAGTTATTACAGACATGATTGTGAAGTGAAAAATAACAATAAGTTTCAATAGTTTTCCAATATATGACAGAGTAATTTTGTGCCTGGTAGTAAATAAAAAGCTTACATGATTGAAAGAATGGTTGTTTTACTGCCTCTATCTTTATAGTGAGGAGAGTCAACAAAGACTGTTGTAGCATGAAAATGGCCCGAATATTATTTTCAGAGTTTTCATTGTTCCCTATATCTAATACAAGTCATTTTTTTCTATGAACATAGAAGTTGGTCAACAAGGATTTATTAAATGCCCCTATGTGCTAAGCACTTTACTAATGGGGAAGACAACATGCAAATTACATATAAACAAGATAAGCCATATCAGTTGGAGAGTATTGAGAAGACACTATCATTAAGCAGAAAGTAAGATTTCTTGAAGAAGGTGAGTCTTCAGGTGAGGTTTACAGGAAACCAGGGAAGCCAGGAGATAGAAAATAGCTTTTTTGTTGTTGTTTGTTGTTGGTGTGTTTTTTTCTGAAGCAATTGGGGTTAAGCGACTTGCCCAAGGCCACAGAGCTAGGAAGTGTTAAAGTGTCTGAGACCAGATTTGAACTCAGGTCCTCCTGACTTCAGGGTTTGTGCTCTATTCAGTGCACCTATCACCTGCCCACCTGCCCAATAGAGAATAGTTAAATTTTCCAACTGTGTGGGACAGCAAATGAAAATTTCTAGAGTTGATTCTAATCAGTCCCAATTGGGAGATTCCAATGAGTTTCTAGGAACAGTAGGGAGGGTGATGTCATTGGATCACAGAATAGGTGTGGGTGTGCAAAGAATAAGAAGATTAGAAAGATAAGAAGAGCTCAGGTTATACAAGGTTTTAAAAGCTAAACAAAAAATAGAAATATATGCACTCAGATATCAAACCAGCATAGGAGGAACTTGCTGTGTGGTTCAATTCACTGTGAAGGGAAGAATACTTTTTTAAAAAAGCAGCTCCCTGAATGAAGTGGATAGAGTGTTAAACTTGGAGGGAGTCTTCAGTTGAAATTTTGTCTCAGATACTTGAGGTGTATTCATGGGAAAGTCATCTGGCTTCAGTTTCAGTTACTTCTATAAAATAAAAGTAATAATAGCACTTATTTTTACAAAACTTTTGTGAAAATCAAATGAGAGTATGTTGAGTTCTGAAAAACTTAAGGTTCTATAAATTGTAGCTATTATTATTGTTAGAAGCATCCATCAAAAGGCAGAAATTCGAGCCTTGATCAGATGCCTACCCTTATATGTTTACTGAATTATCAATAGACTTCTACTCCTATCCCATAGAGCCTTGAAGAATAGATAGGTAATACATATTTGTTTATTTGTTCATTTATTTTTTTTGGGGGGGAAGACTGGAGTTTATTGGTTTAATATTTTTTATATATTGGTTTATTGGTATAATATTCCAAGACAAAACTCCCTTTATCATTGTGGTTTGGTACCTGTTCAACGATTTATAATTTTAAAAAGTTGCCTAGGACATTGAGTAGTTAAATGATTTGTTGTTCTTATGAGAATGGCAAAATGCTTTTATACCTTGAACACCAGTGAATTAAAAACATGAATTTATCTAAATAAATACAATTAATTATAAAATAGCAAAAATATTTCAATTTATATTTATAATTAGGAATTTTGTCATGTCATTATGGTTAAAAATAATATTTCTTTCTCCTATTCACTAATGGATTAAAATATGAATTACCCAACTCTTTTGACAAATCAAAAAGTGTCAAATGCTACCAAAAAGTCTTTGTTTACTATTTTAGTGATTGTCTATACTTAAGAAAGTTATAGATAAAATGTCAATAATGAATAATAAAGTTTAAATCCTTGTAAGTACAATTATTTTTATTTATTTTGGAGAGTCTATTCTTAAACATTTACCATTAATCATATCTTCACCCCACCCCAAATAGTTATCAAAATAGTTTTTTTTTGGTAAAGTTAGTGGTTCAGATTAAGAACTTTTATTTAAAGCTTCACTAGAGCAGGAAAATGATTAAAGAAAATTAACTACAGACCATAATTTTAAAATAAGGAATAAGTGAGGAGCCATTTTAAAGTTGTTTTTATTGATTTAATACATTTATATAGAGCCTTTTTCTTCAAATTAATGGGCTATCCTATGTAATAGTCATGATACCATTTTATATTTCTATTGTTAATCTTCATTTTGTTTTAAATATTTTTCTAGCTTTCCTTATTTTTCATGCTTTTTGTGGTGTTGTTAATATGGAAGTGTTTTGCATGAGTTCATGCATATAGGTGATATCACTTTGCTTGCCTTCTCAGACAGTAGGGGAGGGGTGAGAGAAAGGAATAGAATTTAGGACTTAAAATTTTAAAAGAACATTAAAATTAATGCATAATAAATATTTTTAAATTGAAAAAAGTAGGCAGTATGAAGTATGGAAGTTCATAGTTGAATATAAGGTGCGTTTTTAAGTAGTCCTTATTGAAAAACACATTTTTAAGTGTTTAAGTTCAGAATAAAATCAAAATAAGTGAATACACAAACAGGTTTTTCAAAAGTGCACAAAGTAAAGTTAAAATGTGAATAGCATTTTTTCTTCAGTCATTGGTAGATACAAAGAAGAGACACCTTCACCACCAGTTGGTTCATATGCATAAACTTCTGTAAGAGGAATTGTTGAAACTAGATCTTGTCCTTTTCTTTTGCTCCCACACTAAATAAAGTCCTTATTTGCATCCTGAGCTGAAGCCCAATGCTAAGCAATTTCCCATCTTTTGACAAGAGAGAAGGAGGAAAAAAGTTGAGAGGAAGGAAGGTAGTGGAGAGAGAGAGAAAAGTCTTCCCAAAGTCAAGCCCCATGACCCAGGAAAATTCATTCCAATTGTCCTGTTGAGAAGTTCTTCTGTTGAGAAAGAGAAAACTTTCCTTAATCAGTCTTTTCCCTTCTGGGACACTTTGGGAACCCATATGACCAAGCCAAGACATGCTTCTGATATTATCTGGTCTTGAGATCCTTTTTTCTTCTTGTGATATTCTCATTCTGTTCCTGCCTGAGATGTGAAACATCCATGATGTGTGGAATCAAAATAAAGCAAAGCTGCTGATGGAAAATGGAGATCTATCTTTTAAGAAACTTTCCATTAGGCTGTACTTAAAACTCCTTTGGTCTTGTCCTCCACTTTGATGTTGTCATCTTAAGGACTTCTAGGACTTTCTATCTATCCTGCAATTGAACTCTCAATAAATGTTGTCTCCCTTAGGGTATTGGTTCTTTATTTTTATTCCTAGAGTTTGGCATATATTAAATGCATAATAAATTATTTTTCATTCATTCATTCCATAGGTACATTGGAGGTAGGTCTGGTTAACAGGTAGAAATTTGAGTCCCACAAAGGGAAAAAGGATGCTACAAAGGGAATATCTCTTGGATCTTAGTGGTCTTCTTTGACACTTGGAGATATGGACTGTGTAAAGTTTAATTCTAATTCAATTCCTTTACTCTACTAAAAAAATAATTAGAAGTTCCCCACCACTCATAGAAAATTCTTGCTGCAGAATTCTTTTACTAGTTTATCTGTGTAACTACAAAAAGTAGATTGGCAGGGTTTCTTTGTGCAGGGTCCCCTACCATTTGCATACTGTGAATTCTCTTACTCACCTAATGGTTATCACTCCCTTTCCTCTTCTGCCCGAAGTGGTAGATTTTTATTTTATTCTACTAAGGTCCTTTCCTAGAAAGTATCTGTTACTGGAATCAAGGGTAATACTCTCCCCTTTGCTTATTAGAACCTGGAAAAAGAGATTATAGAAAAGCTATGGTTAGAAGTCTTTTTTTTTTTTCCTTTCTCCCCAGAGAAGAAAATTAGTTCCAGAGAAGACTTGAGTCTATCCAGCTTGGCGCATATTTCTTAGGACTTAATTCCAAAGAATAAAACGATAAAAAGGATAAAAGGATTAAAAGGATAAAAAAGTATTCTTTGTATCCTAGTTTCTTTCCAAAAAAAATTTGGTTGCCATCTGTTTATAGGGGCCTTTTCAGCTCTGTACTAAAGTGAAATGATCATCAGAACAATAGCAAATTGTTCCCAACAAAATGATTACTTGCAATTTCTGAGACCTCAGTGGAGAACCAGAGACAGGGCCTATCTATGTAAGTAATGCCATTAAATATAGATTTGGCTCCTACCATTACTGTACCCAAATCATTGCTTAATAAGTGAGGGTACTAAGAAGGGCCTATTAATATACTATTGCAGTGCATTAATGATACTCTAGTTGCTCAGAAAAATGAATGTTCCTAATTTCCTCCCAGGGAGTGACTGTGGATAAATAAGGCCTTTTCTTTTCTTTCTAAGGACTTGTGAAAAGATATGCTTTTTAAAAAGCCCATTAACAGCTTGTGAGCAAGAAGAGAATGTTGAATTGAATTTTCATTAAGGATAACAAGAAATTCTCTCTGTTGTCAAGCAATGTAATAAGAATTAGTAATAATAATAATAATAATAATTAACAATAATAACAGTAATACATGATCTTTACATAGAGTTTTTAGAAAGCTGGCACAAATAGAACCATGGGATTTCCACCTCTGGAAGATATTTCTCTAGACTAAATTTTCTCTTAGACAAAGTATACCTGGATCAATGCCACTTGGCCCTTTGGACTACCTCCTGGCAAGAGAGGTTGCATTGAACCCTGTTGGTGAGAAATAAGCAATCAAGAGTGATGAGGAGCCAACCCAATAATGAGCTTCCCGTCTTATAATGAATTATTTGCCAGTTTTTTCCCCTCAATTCACAAACCACTTATTCAACTCCAATGACTGATTCATGAGGCCCATGACAATCCTTCAAATAGCAGAGCAAAAACAAGGGCCAGTGGAGTCTAATTTCATTTGACAAAAGCTGTTTAATGCAGAGAATTTACAATGGAGCAATTCAAGGCCCCATCACTGATATAGCAAAATGTTTCCTTCTCCCATATGCAACTTCATATTTTCCCTTTCTCCTCTTTCATACCATCTTACTACCCATTCCCCTGTTATTACAAAAATATCTTTTTTGTTTTATCCATTTTATCCTTGTTTTTTTTTGGGGGGGAAGGGAGGGTGGGCTTGAGCAAGAAATCTGTTACATATTTAAAAAAATCTTCCTGGAAATTGTTAGATATTTATGTATTTGTCTGTTTTCTATTCTAGTCTTGTTTCATATTCATTCCTCAAATGAAATAAATCATTCCTCCTCCAGAAGTCTCAACTTCCTATTGAGATGTCACCATTTGTTGTGTTGGGTGGTAATAATGTTGATTGATGCTGATGATAGTTATGATATGGTGACTTTAGAGGGTATTACCAGCTTGCATACTAGATTGCATCAAATATTGGTCCTGCATAAGAGATAAAGATGCCCACTTGTATTTAGAATATGAATAATAGGATCAGAGAGCTAGAGGTAGAAAGGATTTCATACATCATTGAATCCAAATGCTTCATTTTACAGATGAGGAAAGTGAGATACAGAGAGAAGTGTTGGGGCCTTTTCTTCTAGGCTGCTCTTTTAATTTAATTGTAGGATTTAGCTTGTTGCTTCCCACATGATTAAACACTCAGTAAATATATAATGAATGGAATTTACCTTAATAATAATAGAAATAGGAGTGATTAGGTAGCACAATGGATAGAGAGCTGAGTTCTGGAATTAGGAGGATGTGAATTCAAATGTATTTTAGATACTTATTATTAGTATGATTCTGGGCAAGTCACTTAACCCTGATTGCACTCCCTACCTATGTTCCCAGCAAGAACAAAACAAAAAATAAAAATGATATTTATCACTTTATTAGTAGTTAACAATCATTATTAATTAATAATTAATAAAGATTGCTACTCATTATAATGATAGTAATAACTGACATTAATATGGTATTTCAAGTTAGTTTTAGAGTGCTTTATACAGATGACCACATGATTAAATGAATCCAAATTCTTGAAATGATCCTATTAATGACCCCCTTTTTCAAATGAGAAATTGATATTCAAAGAAGTATTCATTGGAGAAGCTAAGACTTGAATTCAAGTCCTTTAACTTCAAATGCAAGACTCTTGGGAAGGAAAGAGGAAATGGGAACAAGCATTTATTAAATGCCTACTATGTGCCACATTGTACTAAATACTTTCCAAATAACCCATCTGATCCTCACAGCAACCCTATGAGATAAGCCCCATTTTGCAATTGAAGGAATTGAAGCAGACAGGAATTAAATGACTTGCTTAATATCTCATGGCTAGATACATCTCAGGTCAGACTCAGACTCAGGTCAATTTTCCTGACTCCAGGTCTAGCACTCTAGCTACTGTCAACTACTTGATCTCTGGGCAATTTAGAATGGATGAACATTGGATAAGAAAGCTGAGAGACCAATTCAACTGCAGAAACTACTTTCTCTGTACAACACATCTGTTTCCAAAGTTTTGAAATCATTTTTCCCTTCATGTGATTCAATCACTTTCTGTCTGACAATGTGGGTGAATATTCTGCTGATTAACTTGCTATTTAGGCTTTGAGGCTAGCTGTGATCAAAATGATTCAGAAACAGTTCTATTGCCATTCAATTTAGTATGACAAATACTGAATTGTTGATGGGCTGAAAGTATTCCTCCATCAGGTGCAGCTTCAGGGAGAAGGCTCTTTGGATGTTTGGCTCACTTCTTTTTAGGTTGCATCTATAAAACATCTAATGCTTTTGGTTGTACCAAACAAATAATGGGGGATTAACTAAAATTTTCACTCTTTGCAAATTACATGGTGTTATTTAAAGGTTACCTTATTAAAGCATTCACAGGGCTCTCTCTATCAGGAAGAGTATAGCATGTTTGTACAGTACTTTTCAGTTAGAGAATCAGTTTTATGGTAGTCTTGAGAGGTAAGCAGGACTGATCTATAGATCACAGGTTCTTAAACTAGAGTTCATGAATTTATATTTTTAAACATTTTGATAGCTGTGTTTCAATACAATTGGGTTTCTTTGTAATTTTGTATATTTTATTGCATACATTTAAGAAACATTGTACTGAAAAGGGGGTTATAGACTTCACCAGTCTGCAGAAGGGGTCCATGATAGACACACACACACACACACACACACACACACACATACTTGCCCAATTAAAAATTCTCATTATAAAAGATGTCCAGAGAATTAAATGAGATAACCAAGATTATACAGGAAATAAATGGTAAAGTCAAGACTAATATCCCCGACTTTTGATTTCTAGTATAATGCTCTTGTGACTATGCTCAGATTCTATTTTTGTGGGAGACATATAGGCAGAGCGAGGCTTTCATTTAAATATATATATATATACATATATATATATATATATATATATATATATATATATATATATTTGCTTTTTGCTGAGGCAATTGGGGTTAAGTGACTTGCCCAGGGTCACACAGTTAGGGAATGTTAAGTGTCTGAGACCAGATTTGAACTCAGGGCTTCCTGACTTCAGGGCTGATGCTCTATCTACTGCGCCACTTACATGCCCCTCATTTCAATATTTTCAAGCATTTCTCTGGACAAGTCCATCTTGCTCCAGAAACTTCTTCATCTTGAAAGATCATTTCAGCCCTGGAAGTCATTCCTCAGGACTACATTCTTCCCCTGGGTCCCTTCTCTTTGACTGATTACAGAATGGCTCCTCCCAGAACCTCTATTTAAAGAAGGCATTTGGGACAAACACCTCTTCATTTCTCACCCCACCATGAGCCTCTGAACTTCTCCATCATACTGCAGAGAGGGTACCTTCTGCATTCTGATTTTCAACCTCCTTTTTTGTTGTTATTGTCTTTACCATTAGAATATAAGCTCCTTCAGGGCAGATTCTGTCTTTATTTTCACTTGTAACTGTATTCCCAGAACATAGTATAATGCCTGGTAAGCACTTCATAAATGTTTGTTGTCTGATTGACAGTCATTTATGGGAATAGAAACATTAGAAAGTCAGAGTAGGTTCACTTCACTTTGCGGACATTCCTAATGGAAAAATTAATCCTGTATTATCTGATACTCAGGTGACTAAATGTTTGATACTAAGGTTTTTTTCTCTGTAGGAAATAATATATGAGTAAAATTCATTTTTTCTCTCTATGACTATTCTATAATATCCTCCATATAGCCATGTACAGATCTTACCAGTGAGGAGCATTATTTTCTGAATCATCTCCAGAAAACTTACCTAGAATCCCAGAAAAATCTGCTCTAGTTTCTTTACATTTACATTCTCATTGATCTGTAAGTTGATAGTATTTACAAACACAAAAAATGGGAACAATTATGTTACTATTTTGATCTTAGGAATATACCTTTGTCTTAATTTAAATCAGATACTTCAAACTAAGGAGAATTTTATTTTATTTTGTTTTACTTGTTTTTTTTGCTGGGAGTATTCAGGTTCAATTTTCCAATGAATATAAATGCCAGGTCAGGTAAATGGAAATTAACTTGGAAGTCTCCTACAATCTGGGGCTTTAAGATTGTCAGAAAATAAGAAGGAAAAGGAAAAGAAGGTGATAGTAGGAGGCTAATATAGGAAAGATTTTTATGGATCTACAAATGGGTGAGACAGTGGCATTCAAAGTTTCAATAGAAGACATGAAATACTACTCATCCTATACAATTTCAGCCATGGACACAGAAGTAGAGAATTGAAACAATTAACTTCATGTAAAGGATTTGCTTTTGAATTAGTTTCTCAGATAAATGGTCATCCAAGTTTTAGATTTTAACTCCAATATTTGCCTCTTTTTAAAAATCACTTTTTAGGGTTAATAAAGTCTTGGATCTTGCTGATGAAGCTTAATGATCTTTGTAAATAAGATACAAGGTCCTAGATTCAAAGCTCTAAGGAATTAGATCATCTAATTCAGCTTTCTCATTTTATAGATGAGAAAACCAAGCTCTAATAGCTTGCTCAGGATCTTTTTGCTAGTAAGCAGTAAAGCAAAGTTTCAAACATGATTACAACTGCAAATCCTTTTCCACTGGTATTAAAAAGTTCATAAAATCATGCACTTATAACATTATATCAATAACTCTTAATAATAGATGGTTTTAAAATTAAAAAGAGACTTAGAAGTCTAATTTCCTATTTTACACAGAAATCCCTTATAACAGGTATAGTTCTGGGGATGGTGGTTGTAGTGATGATCATCATTATTAGATATTGCCTATTCTTATTTATTTACTGATCAGACTGATCAGGTTCTCTTCTTCTCCTTTTTGTGGTCTGATTTGGGGTCATTTCACTATTTATTAGCACCTTTGCCAAAGATGTTATCAGGAGAGTAAAGAGGAGAGGGACTAATTTGGAATTAATTATGCTAGCAGGTAAGAAATTTAGTGGATCAAATGGTTAGAACTAATGATAAAAATGAAGTTTGGGGAGGATTCATTTGATTCCTTTTCCCCCATTTCCATAACTGAAAATTAACTGCAGAGATTTTTACTGAGTTCTCTAGAGATTTTTTTTTAAAGTTCACAAAGTTACATATTCATCATCTATATTCACATTATGGTTACTCCAAATTTCTATGTAGAGCTGTCTTGCCATCAGCTCTATTTTGTTGGTATTTCATCTCTTTCATCCATGCTAAATGGAGAACAATAGTTCTGGAGATGTCAGTTTTTATTGCACAGCTAATATTAACTGGAAAATATGGATCAGGATTTGTAGTCCACTCACACCTCTCGTACTTGCCAGATTAACACAATTCTACCATTCCTCCCCCCCACCAAGGTATTCAATGGTGAAAAATGATTCTTCAAAGGGTAAACAATTAGTATATAAGATACAGTACATTAAACTGACTCCATCTTTCCTGTGTTATAACTGAACTCAATCATTTCAGAAAACCCTGAAATCAATGAGTTCCTAGTTACTTTTCAATGACATTTAACAGTTAGACTTAAAAATACAGAAGAAAGCATTATAAGTTTTATCCAAAATGATTATGGCAGTCATTTGAATAAAATACAGATTTTGCAAGCTGTAAAGCATATCATTACTACATACTGGCCTAAGTAAGGTTTGGTTCACAAACTACAGAGCTCTAACCAAGTCATTAAATCTATCTAAAAGGGCCTCATTTGAGAAGCAATAAAATTTTTAATCATTTTATTATTAAAAGAGTGTTTAATATGTAGCTAATTAAATGCCAAAGGCAGGTTATCTGAGTTTAACCTTCAAAAAGAAAATGATGTATCAAAGTCTGCCTCTGGCATCATGGGATAGAAATGTCATCCTCATAATCATGGCGTGACAACTAGCTGGTGGCCTTTTCTAGAGCTATAGTTAAATTACCTGATTAAATTAATAGCCATTTAGATGTTTTAGGAACTGCACAGACCTATACTAAATGAAAATTAGGTCCATTACATTTTCTGAGTGGGCTAGATAGACCCTAAAATAAAACATGTATGCCATTGTCCACATTACTTAGATTAAGCAATTAAAAGCTCTTTCTAAAAAGTGACTAATTTCCTATAATGCGAAGAGAACTATATTTGCACTAATGACCAGAAGTAAGATTTTTTCCCCTTGTTCCCCTATTCGTTGTTTATTTTAACTTAGAAGAACAACATTTGAGTACACAAGTATGGGAAAATTGTCAGCTAATTGGGTCCTTCTGAGTAAGAAAGTAAATAGTGAACATTTTAGCAAAAAGAAAAGAATAGGAAATCAGGTTCACTGGGAATTATTCAGACCATCACTAAGTCATTCTGGAGGAAAGGATGATGAAATAATCCATCATGGTCTTGCAAAATAATATTGTCTTTCTTTGTTTCCCCCTTGCTGAATGCAATGCCTGGTGCATGGAAAGATCTTAAATTCTTATTGACTGATAAAAGTAATTTTTAAGCGGGGAATCTGTTTTATCAGATATACTAGAAAATATGAGTCACACATGTCTTTAGGAATTTTCTCAGAGGGAAATTATTATCCTTTCAGTGCTTTTCCAGTTGGAAATAGATCAGCCAAACTTTATAGTGAGTTAATAGCCACCAAGGTGGCTATTAACGTACTTAGTTAACAGTCATCTTGGGGTTTTCCTATTTTGAGAAATGCTCTTAAATGATACATTTAGCAAGAAGCTTAAAAAAATATGCCAATAAAACTAGTTGATAATTCATTAGTTGATAATTCAGAGCAAAATAACTTTTCATATAGAAATGAAACTCTGTTGACTCAACATCCTCCTATTCCTCATCTAACATTTTTTTAATGAAACTTTTTATCAGACAAGATGGAACTGATAGGATTTGATGTAGATAACCCCTCCCTTCAAGAAGTTTATAATCAAAGTATCCTAGGAAATGTAAAATATGGATTAATTAAATTAAATTCAACAAACACTCATTAAATGTAATAAGGTTTACTACATGTAAGCTTCCTGCATTAAGTATTATGGGTGCAAAGAGACTGTGGATAGCTAAAAGATCAGTTTTAAGAGTTCTTGATGTATTTAGTAATAACACATTTAGAGGCAGCTAGGTGGTTCAGTAAATAGAACTCTGGACTTAAAAGTCAGGAGAAAGCTGAATTCTAATCTGATCTTTATTACTTTGAGAATATAGGGAGAGTTCAGAGAGGATTAGAGCCTCTGGTATGAGGGTTTGCTGTACCTTTTTCAGGGCTGAGTGTAACCAAAAGGTCTCCAACCTGTTGGTGAGTTAGAGGATGGGTATCTACCACAAGCAGGTGAAGCCATTCCCCAAGGGATTAGGTAGAGGAGAGCAATGTCCATGAAGGTGGCTGAGATAGGTGTTGTGGAAGCTGTAGAGCTTGATCAGACATGGAAAATGGGAAGGTTATTCATTGCATTCTGGATCATCACCAGATACCTTTATTTTTGTCTACCACTTGTGTTCAGTGACTCAAAGAGGGATCAAGGCTGGCAACTTTGTGCAACTCTGCCTCACTTAAACCAAATTCATGTTCAAGTCAAAACATCACCCATGATATCATTGGTCATCTTTGAAAACAAAGGATTGACAACTACAACAGCAACAAGAACAAAATTCTGGGCAAGTTCCTTAACTCTTGTCCACTTCAATTTCCATTATCTGTAAAATGGAGGTAAAAAGAACACATCCTGAACTATTGGGAGGATAATATGAAATAATATTATAATGTCATTATAAATCCTAAAGTGTACATAAAATGAAATTTTGAAGTGGGGAGGTCTTACCCTAGAAATGTAGAAAATTATAAAGTCCCTGGGACACAATGCGGCTGAGCCTTCTTAGGGACATATAGCAATCACATGACTTTTTCTTTATGTCACTGAATCTAACTCTGCTATTATCTGGAAAGGGTTACCATTAAAATCAAACCCCAAAATTCCATAACAGCTCCATGTGAAATGTTAGATTAACACAAAGTTTTGCAAGAGTGAATGTTGAAAGCTATCTTTGCATGTACTTGAAAAAAACACCAAAACAATTAGTATAAATAAATATATATATATTTTTAACCAGAGCAAGCTTGGCCATTTCTATTTATTGTTAAGTTCACCAAAAAGCAAACTAGCATAGTGGAATGCTTATTAGACTTTAAAGTCAGCAGACCCAGAATAAATCCTGGCTATGCATGACCTTGTACAAATCATTCAATCTCTGGTAGTTAATCTAGCATTTCACACAGAGCTGTCATGGAGCAGCTCAGATATCAAAAAGAAACAGAGTCCAACTATTAAATTTATAGAAAATACAAGAAGAGAAATGTAAGAACCTCAAAAAATCCTTTATTTTGAAGAGCGCATTTTAAAGGACATTAAATACTGACAGTAATTACTGTCAGTGTAATCATTAAATACCTTCACAGTTTGGAGTCAGATTTCCATTCAGTTTTACCTCACTCTACTTCCTCTTATTATTCTTTGTAGTACATGCTTAATAAAGGTTTTCTGTATTGATTGAAACAGAAAAAAGTTACTCTTGGCTCCACTACTATTAGGAATGGAATCATAGATTTAGAGTGTAAGATCTCAGAGGGTCTTGATGACAAAGGACATCAATCCCTTTATTTTAGAGAGGAATTAACTCAAGCATAGAGAAGGCTGATGTGATGATGTAGGATGGGATTTGAGCCTGGGTCTTCCTAAAACCAATTTAGAATTCTATCTGTTATACTGTTTTTAGGATGATGAAGAATGTTTTTTACTAGTCAGCCTCTCTCCACCGCCTAATTGTATTTCTTTGCGACCAAAACATTTTGGTTTTTTAAATGATTCATTAGAAGCATTAATGAAAATTAAAAAAAAATCTTTCCCCTTCCAATAGTTGTATCTTGTGAAAGACATAGCAATAAAATGTTATGAACAATCCATCTTGAAAGATTTTGTGTTCTGAATTTTCCAACAGATTTGACACTTATTCCCACTGAAATTCTTATCATTTAAGATTAGAAATGGAATGAAACTGAAAATAACATTGAGGATAAATGTGGTAGTGGGCCCAGGCTTCCCTTAATTTTCTGTCATTCTACACATACCTTTGTCTGGACATAGATATAAAGATTTCTGGATATTAACTAAATAACCTAAATATAGGGAGGGAAAAAATCAGGTGCCAATTAACATACACATTTTATTTTCATGATAAATGATAACAAGGGAAAGAGAAGATGTTAGCTGTCAAGTGCAATACTCACATCTTCCTCACTCTAGGCCTAGTGTTGTACCCACTTTGCTATCTTGGTATTTTGATTAGCATGAAGCATATTTTTAAAACAAAGAGTATTGACATTTTTATTTATTAACTTGATTGATCCATGAACATTGAAAGTTTCTCCCCTTATTTAGGTCTTCCTTCATTTCAATCATTATGGTGTTATAAAAGAATACAAACCTATCTCCTAGGGTTGTTGTGAAGATCATATGAGATAATATTTGTTAATTTAGTATAGTGTCTGGCATGTGATAAATGTTATATAAATGTTAGTTATTATTATTCTTTATATAGGTATATTTCTAAGTTGGCTACTTTCCAAATATTTCATGGGTTTTGTTAACATTGACATTTTATTGGTCTTTATTATCAGTACAATCCCTAGGAGGGATTATCTTTTCTCTTTCTTCTACCTGGCCCACCCTTACTTTCCTTCTCCCAACTTAGTTGATATAATAATTAAAAAAGGGTAAATAATAGAAGTATTTAAGCATTAAAATGCTAACAAAATGCAAAAATGTGTATGCCTTCTTGTCACTATGAAATCAATCAATCATAAACATTTATTAAATATGTATTATGCATCAGGCATTGTGCTAACCAGTACAGAAACAGATGGAAGATAACAGGAAGGAAAAAAGCTAAAAATGGGGGATAGAGAAATGGGATAGCTGGGAAAAATAACTAAGAGAGGGTCACAGTGGAAAAGTAATTCAGAAAAGTCGCAGAGTAGTGTTTAGGTTTACATGTGGTGCAGTCTTCTTAAATAGAGATTTGGAGTTCTTGGGCCCAACTTTTTATCAGAGATGGAGGTCCAAGTCTGATCTTACAGGATAATGAAGTGAGCCCAACAATGAGTTTTCTGAGACTGGGGGCTTTCTGGTGGAAAAGTCAGCCCCAAGGTAATTCAGTCAGATAAATGAGAAATGTGAAAAAGTTTCTCTGATTGAACTGGAAGAAGAAGGGCACAATATTAACTCTATATCAAGTCTTGGTGGTATTTAGTAAAATTAAGCCTTCTAAACTAAACTAAACTAAACAGACAGGAACAGTTCAGCAGTTTGTGGCAGTGAACAGCTTTGGGGATTGTAAATTCTTTTCTTCTAGAAGTGGGGAGGGACTTCTTTTCTCTTTGTTTCCCTATATTCCCTCTCTCTCTTTTGCCATGGCATCTTTCAGTGATGCTACTTGTCCAGCAAGAGATAGTGCATCCAGAAACTTTAGACACAGATTTTGTTCAGCTTAAGAAACAGCTTTACCAAGCATGGCCACAAGAAACCAAAAGTCAACTAAATATTTAAGGGAGAATTAGCTCTGCAAGGTAATCAGATCCTGGGAGCCCAAATGAGGGAGCTACTCAAAAAAGAAGCAAGGTGATTGGTGGAGAGAGTGAGTGACATGTGGATACAGTGTGAAGTGAAAGGACTTTTGTGGTCCTGCAATATTGGAGGCATGGGTAGCCTAGGCAACCTGTATTTGTTATGTGCATGCCTGATTATAGCTTAAGTTTGTATCCACTATTCCCTTGAATTCTCTGTATAATTATGGATGTGAATCTCAGGTTTATATGGGGAATGTTTTCTAGCCAATTGTGACAATTGGCTGACTATTAAAGGTATGCTCACCAGTAGGTAGGAGTGTAGATCCACAGAGTACCTTTGTCTCCTGAGAAACCACAGAAATAATTATCCTTTGTATACCCTACCTGCAAATCTTTGTGTACTAAGTGAGGGAGGCAACCCTGGAGGGAATTGTTACTCTAAAATTCTAACAAACAATTTAATAAAAACCAATTCTATTACAATGATTTTAAAAATGTTTTAATGCTAAACATTAAAGTGCTTTAAAATGTGTTGAGCTTGTATACTATGACTTTGCTGAAATAATTTGTCATCCCTAAATTTTTGGTTGTTTGAGTTGGATTTTTATAATGTCATCTATAAATATATTTTGATTTCTTCATTTTCATCATTAATCTTTCCCCTATATAAAAAAAATTGTTAAAATTTCCAATACATGACAAAGGCAACAAAACACATATATGTCTATTTGTTTTTGACTTAAAATAGATACTTCTTAACTATGTTAAGGAAAAAATTCTTATCCAATTTTTTTTGAACATTTTAAAAACATGATTGAATCATAGATTTTATAAAAAGGCTTCCCCCCCTTCTATTCATTGATAAAATCCTATCTGCAATTGGAAGGATCTTTTGAATTATTTATATGTATTATGTTTTATTATATTGATAGTTTTTCCTGATTTTGAACAATCTTTCCATATTCAGCATAAGCCTTACTTGGTCATGATGAATAATTTTTTAAAATGTGTTGCTTTATTCTATTCTTCATTTCCTATTAGATGCTCCACTCAGGTTCAGCTCCACCATCTTACTCCCCTAGGCTAAGCTCATCATCATGCAGATTGCTTCAGCTTTGGTATTTCTATCTTATCAACACTCTCACTTGTTCCTGCTCTTCTGATTGGAGGGCTAGAGAAGAGAGCAAAAAACTCCTCCCAAAGTATCCCTTTATAGAGAATTCAGAATTTCCAATCAGTTCTTCATTTCCCATAAACTATTCTGCTTGATTTTGACTCCATCAACATTATGCCACTGTTACAGCATTAGCCTCCTCTTTTTAGTTTTCTTTTATGTGTTGGATTCCCCCATATATATAGAAATATGAATTTCTATATATGTCTTTCGTTAAAAAACCAACAAAAACTTCAAATGCATACTGTTGGTCATGAGGCATAATGAGTGAGAGAACATCTGTGATTAGTTTAAACCATTTCCTCTCCTGGAAAAACAGTTTCTGTGTACATAATTTCCTAATCTTGGGTCACTGAGTAGTTCCATTTTCACAACAAAAGCAGAACATGTTGCACAGGTAGCAAATGATTTACACCTACCACTGAAAACACTATATAAATGACATAAGTTTTAATCAATGGTACTAATAAATCATATTATTCAAATTGTGTATTAAATATTTAACCAATAATCATTATTAAATACCTACTATATATTAGGCTTGGAGATACAAAGACAAAAATGAAATTGTAACTGCCTTCAAGAAACTTATACTCTAAAGTTTTATTTGCATCATTTTTCCTGCTTCTATTCCACCTTGATTCCTCCCATCCCCCACTCTCAACATCTCCTTTGACTCTCAGTACAACTATGATAGGTACTCTTATTTACAGATGAAGAAACTGATGAAAAAAAGTCTAAGCACCTTCCTCAGGCCATACAATTGATAAATGTCTAAGAATGGATTATATATTCAGGTCTTCTCTTGATTCCAAATGCACTGCTCCATTCCCTAACTCAGCTACTTGTCTTACCAGAGAAAGTTTCTCTTGAAAGTCTCCTGAGGATGGAGCAATGGTTCCACAAATCCATTCCATATTTGAGGAAGATGAAGTTTCTCTTTTCTCTTATCATTTTTCAGGGGAATCTCATTATTGTGCCGATGAACTGGAAAGGGAGCCCTAGGCAGGCTTATGCTTGTTTCTAGTTTCTTCTCTAGAGAACAATGAAACTTGTCAAAAGCCATCCTAAAGCATGTATTGTTGTATTCATTTGCACTAGTGTTAATTTTTCCTCCTATAATTATTGATGTTCCAATCCCTAATGCTCAGGGCTCTTCTTTGGAAGGAAAAGTGAGGTTTTTTTTCCCCTCAACTTTGGTCATAGCAGAGACATCAATCCTGATCTGTTCCTCACTACTGAACTCCATACTGACCACCAAAAATGAGGAGCAAACCTAACCACACCAATCACGATTGGCTCTCAGAAAGTAAGATTGAATGGCTATTAAAAACATTGACAGGTATAACCTAAATACCCTGTTCAGAAAAGGCATGGTCATCATACTGAAACAACATCATATTTAAACGCAATATTTTCTAAGATTTTTGAGAACTTATGTTGGTGAATGAGATACTACAATTTATAGTGGTTTCTATTTGGAATTAATTTACTCAGACATCAATTAATTAATTTAGTTATAAAGTTGTACTAAGTTGACACCTAATTTGCTGGGCATTGGGCTTGGGGAGTAATAGGAAGTTCAATTCAATTTGATAAGCTTTTGTTAAGTATTGATGGAGGCAATACACTGTGCTAGTAGAAAAGATTCAGCTCTTCTGGAACTTGCATTCAACTGGGGTGGGTGGGAGATACAATATTTGCATAGTTATGTAGATAATTCAAGGGAGAGAAGATTAAATAATTAGAGGGATAAGGAAAGACTTCTCTTAGGAGTTATCACCTGAACTGGGCTTGGAGGGAGACTAAGAACTTCTAAAAGTTAGTAATAAGGGAAAAGTGCCCACCTTAGAAAGCCAATTCAGAGGTGGCAAGGTGTGAAGTGCAATGCTAAGTTCAGGGAGAGCAGCATGAGTGGAAAACAGAATTTATAAATGGCAATAAAATGAATTAAGTCTAGATGTTTATCTCTTGAGAAATTTCAACCAGATTGGGTGTTACTTAAACAACTATGTAATAACTAGGGGACAAAAGCAACTGCAGGATAATCTGGTTTAAGATCAGCAAATTGAAAAGACTGGTATAGGATCACAGTAATTCAATGACTATCACATGCATCAGAGTTTGCACAATTAAATTTGTACCGATGCTTAATATATCTTGTCTGACTTTAAGGCAAATCTTGAGTTAGGTCTTAAAGAAAACTTTTGATATAGAGTATATATAGAGATAGTGTCAAGAATTACATAGAAATCAACAGGTAGATGGAAACTAAAAGAATGACTTGTAAAATTGATTTCTATAGGAGAACCTGCATGTGCATGATCACTTTTCTGTGTATTTGTACAAATCTCCAGATAACACAGAACTTTGTGTTGGTATTTTTTGACCTGTTTGCAAACTAATATGAAATACTACAAATACTCAGATTTCTATTTTGATCTAGGAAAAGCGCTAACACCTATAGGGTATGGATAGACAATTTGGACCATAATATTTAAATGAGAAGGTATACCTCAAAGTGTAGGTTTTATGTGTTTGTATGAGTGGAAAGAACTTAAAAAAAATGAGTTATTCCCTTTGGAATTACCTTTGGATTCCACTGGTCTTGGAATTATATATTGTTGAACCAATGCTTTAGTAGCATAAGATTATTGGATGCAACAGATACTTTTGGCGATTCTCTAATTATTAATTTTGACAGATGCATAAAGCAATTATATATTTGCTACTATTGGGGGGAAATCCAGGACAGATTCTATGTACAAGAAGAATTATGTGTAGATACTGAAAACTTCCTAATGCTCCAATTTGTAGGTGACATTGTGTATCTAATCCTAGAACATTGCAGAGCTTTATAAATGGGAATCTATATTGGCTTAACTATCCCCGTAGTAAAGACAAAGTGGATGAGTAGTAGCAAGTACTCGGATTATGATATATAATTGAACTTGCAGGATATAAAATAAATCCACAAAATTATTATCATTTTTATATAACCCCTACATAATTCTTATACCTGATTTTCCTCTGCTACTAAATACTGAAGCTCAAGGACAATAGTCTCCTTTCTATTACCTTTTGCATTTTCATTAGATTCCACTATGTCTGGAACACTCTCCTCAGCACCACTTTCTAGATTCTCTGGCTTCCTTCAAATGTCTGCTAAAGTGTCAGTTTGTATAAAATGTCTTTCCCAGTCCTCTTTTATCTTAGTGCCTTTTCTCTGAGACTATCTCAGCTTATTCTGTATATGGCTTATTTGTACATAGTTATTTGCTTTGTTTTTTTTCTCCAATTAGATATTGCGTTCTGGAGAACAGAGACTTTTTTACCTTTCTTTGCTTGATTCCAATCTAATACAGTGCCTTCTATAGAATAGGTACTTAAAAAAATGCTTATTGAACTAAACTCAATGTCAGAAGCCTCAAGTACTAGCTCAACTATCTCTTAGCTATATTAAGCTTGGCAAGTCACTTAAATTCTTTGAATTTTAATTTTCTTATCTTTAAAATGAGAAATATACTTTAAAAGGTCAAGGTCTCCCACTATATTCAGTCTTTTTACCTCTTATTTCCCACCATATATTTTTCTGTCCAAAGACACTGGACCCTTGCTGTTCTACAAACATTCCATCTCTTGGCCTCATTTCTCTCAACTCAATATATCAAAATCTTCAGACTTGTCCTCAAAGAGGTTATAATGTAATGGGAGACAACCAGTAAACAACTGTGGACAATCTATATGCAGGGTATAAAGGACAAAATTAAAAAGAGAGAAGGCACTGGATTAAGAGGGATGGAGAAAGGTTTTGTGTAAAAGATGGTATTTTAGTTTGGACTTGAAGAAAACCAGTATAATAGAGATGAGGAGAAAGTGTATTCTATGTGAGAGGTAAAATCAGAGAAAATAATCTTTATATTTTATTTATTTTAATGGTGTTTTATTTTTCCAAATATATGCAAAGATAATTTTTAAGATTCACCTTCATAAAATCTTGTGTTCCAAATTTTTCTTCTTCTTCTTCCTTCTCCTCAAGACACTGAACAATCTAAGTTAAGTATGTGCAATTATTCTAATCATATTTCCACATTCATCATGCTGTGCAAAAGAAAATCGATCAAAAGGGGAAAAACCCATGAGAAACAATTCCCTTCCCCCCAAAAAAGCCAAGCAAACAATTAACAACAATAACAAGTTGAAAATACTACACTTTGATCCACATTCAGTCTTCATAGTTCTCCTTCTGGAGTAAATGGTACTTTCTATTACAAATCTATTGAAATCAAATCACCTCATTGTTGAAAAGAGCCAAGTCAATCACTGTTGATCATCACATAATCTTATTGTTACTGTGTACTATCTTCTCTTAGTTCTGCTCACTGTACTTAGTTCACATAAATCAGAAAATAATCTTTAAATAAGGCTAGATAACTATTTGTAGGGAATGAACCTTTTAAATCCTTTCCAACTCAAAGATTCCCTGAATCTGTGAAATTAGCCCATGTTCATATATATTTTGGCATTTTTCATCTATATAGGTATATCTTTAATGACAGTATAATTTATTGTATCTGAAAGATTTGGTTGCTCTGAAATACCCTAGCTAATTAAGACAAGTCTGTAAGGAGTAAGAGCGATGTTTTTAGGCTTTTGTGTACCTCAAAGCTGCAAATTTTTAACAATATATAACAAATTGAAATGATTAGCTCTTGAAGAAGAACAATGCCATATTGGAGCAACCTTGACAATTAGAAATAATATGACAAGTGCAGAATTATGAAATCACAAAGATATTGATGAAGCAAATTATTTTAAAATGTAAAATGTAGATAATATACTCTGATAATGTAAACATTGAAATGTTACAACCTCTTTGACATTTCCCCATTTTCACCTGACCCATTCTCCCTTTAAACTACAAAAAATGGTCAGTGTACTATGTAGAATGACAGTCAGAACAACCTGACTTTGTTAATCCTTGTTCAAACAAGTACAGTCTTTTGGGTTTATATGATTTACTTGAGCTGATTTATTAAGACAGTTTTGGAGATCCTATATCCAAGTTAACCTCACAGCCTTGGACTATAAGCTCTTATAAGATTTCTTTCCCCCATTAACTTGCTTCAAATAACACTTTTAAAAGATGGGGTATTAATGGGCACTTTCTTGACATGATGATGATGGCAATGATAAGAGTAGGGAAAAGATTAGAACCAATTCTTGATAGCTGCCCTCATCTTAGTTCATAATGAGTTTATAATTTTCTTAAGTGTACATTATACTGGTTTGTGGTATCATTGAAAGCAAAGCCCTGGATGATGGTTATTATGCTTGAGTTCTTTAAAGCTTTACCTTGCAGACACAGACATGCATCATCCACCCTGATTTTTGAACAGTGCATTCAGAAACCATTTCATTATTGAAATTTCTGGTTTGTGGGATTGCTTGAAATACAGTCAGGAATTGTATGCTTTAGCATTTTGTAATACCAACAGACCTCCAAGCCTTAGTCTAAAGTGATGGTCCTTAATAATTTATATGCTGACATTTCCTCCCCCTCTTGATGTTGTTAAAAAACAATGAAATAAAAGACCTGCATCCTTAAAGAATGTAACAGGCCAATTTATGATTCTAATTCTCTGTTTGGTCATCTGAAATATACTAGTTTAGCAGTTTTATGACTTTAGCAGGCTTTTTTTTTAAAGCAATTCCTTCTCATATTACCATTCTATAAATGTTTTTGGCTCTGGAAGAGAAAATATGTCCTTCAAATAAGTTTCTTTCTTTTGGGGATACTTCTATAAGTGAGTTCTACTATGTATTGACTACTCACTATTTTTCTGTTATCATCTTTTCAAGGTTCAATTCATTACCCCTGTTCATTATTCAATTTGTTGGGCTTTGAACACCTGAATAATTGAAAACTATGGAAAGTATTGTAAATTATGGCCTCTGCTTTCATAATTCCAGTTTTAGGGGTTTATGGCTATACTGTAAAAATTCACTGTATTGGAACCGGACATACAAGGTCTTATGTTGAAAGAAAATTAATTTTTTTTGATACAAAATACATTTTCCCTCCTGCTATCAAATCATGACTATATATAGTAACTTGCTTTTTAACAAGAACAAAGATTGTTTGCTGTTGATTTTACTACATTTATTCAGACTACTCTGATGACAGGGTTGTGTTAATGTGGAGGACATTTCTGCCATTGAAGCAGCCTGCCATACATCCTTTTAGGTGGCATAAAATTATTATAGAATTATAGATTTAGAACTGATAGGAGCTTTGGAAATCATCTAGTCCAAATTAATTTATAGATGAAGAAACAAGGACTCCGAAAGGTTCTGACCCAATAAGCATTTATTAATCTTATTAGGAGGCAGCTAGGAAGCTGTTAGAATGCTGGACCTGGAGTTAGGAAGACTCATCTTCTTGAGTTCAAATCTTGCCTCAGACACTTAAAAATTCTATGACCCTAGGTAAGTCACTTTACTGTGTTTGCCTCAATGTCCTCCTCTGTAAAATGAGCTAGAGAACGAAATGACAGACCACTCCTGTATATTTGTCAAGAAAACATCACAAATGACATCACAAAAAGTCAAATGTGACTGAAAAATGAATGAACAACAAAAGTTCATTGTGTGCCAGGCACTGTTACACATATAAATATAAATAAGGAAAGAACCTACCTTCAAGGAGTTTACTTTCTAATGAAGAATGACAATACATAAAAGGAAAATGAAAAGGGGGAAAGAAGGAAGAAGCATAGGAGAGAAAGATAGGTATGTAAACTGAAGAAGATTGAGACTTGACTGGTTTGGGGGCCCTCATAGAAGGAACCATTCACTTATTGGGAAGGACAGGGAAAGATATAGCAGCAGCAATAATAGTAGTAGAAATAGCAGTAATAAGGAGAGTAGTAGCAACAGCAGTAATAATAGTAGAAGCATCAGTAATAATAGTAGCAGCAGCAGTAATAGTGATAGTAATAGTAGCAGCAGGAATATTACTACTAGTAGTAGCAGCAACAGGAATAGTAATAGTAATAGTAGCAGCAGGAATATTATTATTAATAGTAGTAATAGTAGCAGCAGCAGTAATAATAATAGAAGCATTAATAGTAATAGTAGAAGTAGCAGCAGCAGGAATATTACTAGTAGTAGTAGCAGCAACAGGAATAATAATAGTAATAGTAGCAGCAGGAATATTCTTATTATTAGTAGTAGTAGTAGCAGCAGCAGGAATAGTAATAGTAGAAGCATCAGTAATAGTAATAGCAGCAGCAGGACTATTACTAGCAGTAGTAGCAGCAGCAGGAATAGTAATAGTAATAGTAGCAGCAGGAATATTATTCTTATTCTTATTATTATTAGTAGCAGCAGCAGCAGTAATAGTAGAGGCATCAGTAATAGTAGTGGTAGCAGCAGGACTATTACTACTAGTAGTAGTAGCAACAGGAATAGTAATAGTAATAGTAGCAGCAGGAATATTCTTCTTCTTATTATTATTGTTAGTAGCAGCAGCAGTAATAGTAGAAGCAGCAGTAATAGTAATAGCAGCAGTAATAGTAGTAGTAGTAGTAGCAGCAGGATTATTACTACTAGTAGTAGAAGCAGCAAGAATAGTAATAGTAATAGTAGAAGCAGGAATATTCTTCTTATTATTAATAGTAGTAGCAGCAGCAGCAATAGTAGAAGCATCAGTAATAGTAGTAGTAGCAGCAGCAATAGTAATAGTAGTAGTAGCAGCAGGAATATTACTA
>JAJPUD010002147.1:117284-141533 GCA_023553655.1 Myrmecobius fasciatus
CAACACCATCAGCAGCAATAGTCATAAGAGCAGCAATAATAGTGGTAGTAGTAATAAGAGCAGCAATAGTAGTAGTAGCAGCAGCAAGTTATAGCAACAACAGAAATAGTAGTAATAGTAGCAGCAACAGTAATTGTAATAGTAGTAATAGCAGCAACAGGAATACTAGTAGTAGCAGCAATAGTAGCAGTAATAATAGTAATAGCAACAGCAGTAATAAAAATAGTAGCAGCAGCAGTAATAGAAGTAGTAGTAGCAACACTACCAGCAGAAATATTAGTAGGAGCAGCAATAATAGTAGTAGTAGGAAGAGCAGTAATAGTAATAGTAACAGCAGTCATAGTAACAGAGCAGCAGGAATAGTAGTAATTGCTGCAGCAATAATAGTAGTGGTTGCAATAGTATAATAGTATAATATTGTGGTAAAATAATATAATAGTGGTAGTAGTAATAAGAGCAGTAATAGTATAACAGTAGCAGCAGAAATGGTAATAGTTGACTCCAAGACCAGTCTTCCACATTTTACAACCCAACTTTTTCTTTCCTATGAGTTCCACAGTTCATGATTTTTGCTTGCATTGTTCCTTGTGCTTAGAATGATCTTTTTCTTTGACTTTTGAATTCCCACATGTCTCTGGCTAAAGTTTAACTCAAATATCATCTCTCCTTTGAAGAGATTGTTTGACCTTCCATTGTTTTGTAACTCTCTGTTGAGTTACTCTTTTAATTTTTTAAAAATTATAATTATCTGGGTTTATGGCATCCCCCTCATACTATATTGAAACATTTCAAGAGTGTCTAATGCAATATTCTACATACAGTAGATAAAAAAATATTGAATGTTGAGGCGGAAACTATATAGTGGTCAGTTTATTATGGTATCAACAAAGTTGATACAAAATGGATCAACAGTGTTATCCTTTTTAAACTAATTTAGTCTGCTGAGTTTGGTGTTTCCATTGACTTTTTAGACTGCTAGGCTTTTGGGGGGCCATACTATTTAGTTATAAAATATGACAGAACAATCATGTTAGTCTTTTCCCTTTAGAATCTGAGAACTCCTCTTATAGTTTTCCTCTTGGTATATTGTATATACCAGGGTGCATCCTTTGTCAATATGTAATCTATTTTCCCTACTTTTAATACTTTGATACTTGAGACTTTAGAGGTTAAAAAAAGAAAAAAAATATTAGGACATTTATTATCAAGTTTAATTGGCATCGAAACCAAGATTCATTTAGGAATTCAACTAACTACTTTTGAAAATATGCTAAATGCTGAGGAGGAAGACAGAATGCAAAATTTGTGTAACAGATTGCTTTTAAGAAACTTGCAATTTAATTGACATCGATACATAAAAATTTCTGTAAGGGGAAAAAGTTAAAAAACCCCAGTATGGCACATAAATCCCTACATGATATAGCTCCCTCCTACTTTCCCAGGCATACCCTATATTCCTATTCATTTGAATCAAAGTGGTCTTTATGTGAATCCTTCATGACATTCTACCTTCTCTTCTTTACCACTCCCACCTTCATGAAGACTCCTCCGTCTCTAACATATGCCTTTCTCACCATCAATTTATAGAATCCTTAACTTTCCTTTAAACCCAGAAACTTTCCTGATTTTCCTTAATGCTAGGTCTTTTCCCCAGTTGATTTTCTCTAACTTGTCCTGTATTTAATTTGTTTGTACATAGTTATTTTCATGTAATTTTCCATCAGATTGGGAGTTTCTACAGATCAGGGACTATTTTCCCCTCTGCCTTTTTTTGTCTTCTTAGTAATTAACAGAGTAGGTGCTTAATAAATGCATATCCATTATTCATTCATTTGTTTGTTTATTATTGATTAAGATCTTTTCTAGGCCTTATCTGATTTGTTGGAGCCCTATTCCATTTCCAATTCAATTATTAATTTTCATTCCCTCTCAAAATTACTCACACTTTTTTGGTCTCAGCATTGACATTCTTGAAATTGTTGAGGAGTCCAGAGGTATGCTGGTAAATGCTCAACAATGATCTTTTTATATGGAAAAAGATTTTAAATATTTATTAATTAATTTAAAATAAAATAATAAACCCATTATATGTTTATATAAAATTATTTTATAAAAATAATTATTTTTCTCAAAGCAAAATAAAACTTAGGGAGAAGAGTAAAATCATCTTCCAATTTTTTGCAAATCTTTTTTAATGTTTGGCTTAATAGAAAACAGATGAATTCTTATATCTTCTGCATTTGATCTCTTGCAAAATGTTGTTTTGAGTAAATTATATGAAGAAAATATAGCCTCACACATATGCTGTTGGAAAAGGAAAGATTATTTTAATTAGTAAATGATATCAGTATTATTGTGAAAATAGTTTTGATGTGAAAGGGTCTTGGGAACTTCACTGATCATCATACTGCACATGTGAACTGTTAGTCATTTTTTGTTGTTGCTATTCAGTTGTGTGTGAATCTTCATGTTCCTAGTTAAGGTTTTCTTAGCAAAGATACTGGAGTAGTTTGCTATTTCCTTTTTCAGCTCATTTTACAGATGTGGAAACTGAGGCAATATGGGTTAAGTGACTTGCCCAGGATCACACAGCTAATAAATGTCTGAGGTCAAACTCATTCACTGGGTCACCTAGCTACTCCATAATATAGAGTTGGAGTTGTTGGACACTAGGTATATTTAATAAATGTTTGATGATTTGTTGATTACATTGATTTATCAGTGTGCATATTGTTCCCCCTTAAAGGAAGTAAATTCTAAAGGATGAGATTACTTCCACTTTTATCTGGTTTTCCCAGGACCTATTATAGTGCCATATTTTGAGTGCATGACAAAAGTTTGTTGAGTTAACTTGAATTGAAACATGGTCATAATAGCTATTAAATAAGCAGAAGTGATCATAAATGCTGGGACAAATTTTCATAAAAGAATTAGAAACAGGGGCAGCTAGTTAGTGCAGTGGATAGAGCATCAGCCCTGAAGTTAGGAGGACCTGAGTTCAAGTCTGGCCTAAGATACTTAACACTTCCTTGCTTTGTGACCCTGGGCAAGTCACTTAACCTCAATTGTCTCAGAAAAAAAAATCGAAACTGAACTAGGCCTTTAAGGATAATAAGTATTGAGGAAGGAAAGGTTGCCTCTTGATATCTATCCATTAATGTGGACATGCATGTAATATGTGTGCGTGTGTATGTGTGTGTGTTTTCTTCTATGTTTTTGTGTTTGGAGGCACAGATTGAGATGAGAATAACATAGAAGGGAAATAATAGTATTTATAGGTGGAGAAATTCAGTTGCAGTTCCAGGGAGAGAATTTTCTTCTTTTTTATCGTTTCCATGATAATGATGACTGTTGATTAAACATTAATGGAGCCAGTTATTAAGGAATACAAATCAGAACATTTTTTGAATTTGAACAGACACTAGCTATTCTAGAACCTTTTATTATGATTGCTATTAGTCAATGCAGAATCTAGAATATTGATTCAAGCCAGTACATTTCTCACTTCACTTAAATGTGAATTTTCAAAATTCCTACTTTATGGGTAAGCATTTGTTTATGAGGGGGAAAAAAGAATTGTTATAAGAAGATATAAAAGCTGCTTAACATTTTTTATGGCACTTTCACATAAATCTTCTATCTATAACATGATCTGGTGATATAAATATTAGTAGCTTGTGTCTGTTTCACCTGCTGTGAAACCAGTGCTGTCCTATAGCAATAACCAGCAATGGAATAGAGCTATTTGCTGCTACCATAAATAAAAAAGGGTGTCATGGCTGTTTTCATTTGAGTGAGCAGTAATGGAGTTAATTATACTTCCAGTCTCTTTGTTTTTGATCTGTGTTTCCAAAGTCATCTAAGCTTTCGGAAGTTCTTATATATTTCTTAACTCTTTCCTTGGCTATCTATATTACATGACATTTCAGATTCCGGGATGTATAATCTTTTAAAAATATACTTGAAGCTCTGACTGTGAAGATTAATAAACTTTGTGATATTCCTGTAAGTGAATATGAAAAGTAAAAAGATTATATTGTACTTTTGTTGCTCATTTCTAGCAGTCCACCTATGAGCTATCCTGCACTTTGGACATAGTAGGGTACCTAAAATAAACAAATGTTTTTTGAATTGCTAAACTAGGATAATATTAAAGATTAATTTTTCAGTGGAGACAACTGGGGAACAGAAATACAAAAGGACTTGGACAAGGTCATTCACCAAGTCAGTGGAAGAGTCAGTATTAGAGGTAGAAATTCCTTAGATTTTATATTCTAAATTATTATGAGAAATTGTTTCACTTTTATAATATATTTCTATAATATAGTTCTAGTTCTTTTGACTCCAGGCCCAATACTCTATATCTACTTCACCATCTAGCTGCCCCTTTTCAATTTAGACCACTGATTCTCTGGCCCTATGGCTGTTTTTTACAATTAAATTTTTAAAATGACCAACAAAAGCTTTGATTCATTCTTATATTTACCCACATACATTATAGCTTCTACTTTCTTTACATTTTACATTGTTTGTGTGCGTATACATAACACACATATATATGTATATATTTAGTAATATGTTAATAGATGTGAGATTTCATTGATATGATGAGAATCCAGTGATGCAAATCCCATTTTATCCATAACTGCCATCCCATTTTATTCTTATTCATGTTCCTGTGAAAGTTCAACCCAAGGTGTCTATCCAATGTATTCCTTGAATTTTCTTGGCATTGTAGGGTTACCAGTGGAACACTAGGAGTATCTATACTTATTCCTCAGTCTTTCTATGGGATCAACCCATTTTCTTTTCCAATAAGACATGATGATATCTTTTATGGGTAGTAATTATGTTGGTATATTTAAAGACATGTATTTATAACTTGAAATGCATTTCTTATTCATCTAGTGTTAACAATTAACCATAATTAACTGAATAAATTTCCACAATTCTTAACTTTCTTTCTTTTCTTTTTCTTTCTTTTTTTTTTTTTGCTGAGGCATTTGGGATTAAGTGACTTGCCCCAGGTCATAGAGCTAGGGAATGTTAAGTATCTGAGATCAAATTTGAACTCAGGTCCTCCTGACTTCAAGGCTGGTGCTCTATCCACTGCACCACCTAACTGCCCCAACTTTCATTTATGTATGTCTTAAGTTATTCTCTCTACATCTAATACATCTAGTAGCTGTAGAAAGAATAAAAAACATCAAGATCCTGAAAAGAGTTCAACTTCTTTTCCTACATGTATTAATTTTGACATGTTTCAATTACCTTGTTGGAGCTGAACATAATCTAGTAATTGTTTACTATATAGAAAAGCCTTTGGGATAATTGTATATAGTTGTATTTGAATAATCGTACTCTTTACTGTTCCTTTACACAAGACTACTATTATGCAATTCAACTACAAAGAAAATTGTTGTTACAGAATTTTATTGAAAGAACCTGTTTTTGACAAATCTATCCTATATAATGAAAAGTTCCTCCTCCTATGCCTCCCAATATAAGAAAGAATGATTCCTTTATTTTAAGCCAGTAAGGGGATATATTCCTGAATTGTGTTTTGGTAGAGTTTCAAGTAAAAACTTTCTAAAAAATCTCATTGAGTAATTTTGCTAAGATGTAAATATTGGGGTGGCTTCAATATTCATGAGTTGCCTGGGTGTCTAGGTAATAGAGATAACTTATCATTGGAGATAATTGTGATTTATTAGAGCAATACTAATCTCTTGCTATACTCTTGACGAGAAAAGTAATTTTGTGAGAATTCTGTCTTGTTTCAGACCAGGTTTGAATCATAAGGAAACTGGATTAAAAATAGTTAGATCTGATATTTTGGATTGCTTTAATGATTGGTTTCTATTTTGGCAGTCTGTTCAATTCATTTTCATTCAATTAAGGAAGCTTTACTAAGCACTAAACACATTTAAGATGCTGAATCAGTAGAATACAAGGACAAGAAAAAATGGACTCAGATATCAAAGTCTATTGGGGGGAATATTTTTTATAAAGAAAAGTAAATACAAAAAAATGAAAGAATAATTCAATTGGCTGCATTATTAAAAATAGATTTACAAAAATTAAAGGAAAGGAAAAAAGGGAAAAAAAGAGAGAGAAAGAAAGGAAATGAGGAAAAAAAGTTCTCCCTCTTTCCACACATGCATATATTCAAAATTATAATTAATAGAAATAACAAGCAATTCCTAAAGATTTAACAGTAGAGGAAAAGAATATCCCTGTGGTTCCCATAGAATAGAATAGACAGGAATTCTTGGTACATTTTTTGTTCTTTACCTGGGACATGCTTTTAAAGACAAATTGCTGGTCTCCCAAACTTATCTACCCAGACTTCTCAGGATTTTAAAAATTTATTCTGTTCATGTTTCTCCTTGATGAGCTTAACCTCTGTCATTCAGAGAACTTGAACAAGCTAGGGCTCTAGTTTTGTTAGATTTTTTAAGTTATTCAGGAAGTTGCCTACAAAGATAGGCCCATCGTTTATATGTACTTTGAACGTGCCTAAAATTCCAGTCCTGATAGTCTATTTAGCCAAGCAACAGCTTTTTTACTAGGGAAGGTCAAATTTCCCCTTTTTGAAAGTCTTTCAGGCTCCAAACCCAGTTTGCATATTGAGCTTCCCAGAACTATTTTCACCTATTTGGGGCACTTGAGCATGAAGATGTCTTTCACTACAAATTGGTACGCAGCGTGGTTAGGAGGGGGCACACATCTTAAATCCGCTCTGTTTATTACGGAGGAAGTTCTGATCAAGTTTATGGTGTTCAAGACTTCAACATATCAACTCCACTGAAGAGCAGGACAAGCTATTGTAAATATGAACCATCAAAGCATTAGCCATTTCAATGAAATGAAGCAAATCAATTGTTTTTTAGAAAGGTGCCTTTCAGATCTCCTTTTTCAGGTTCTGAGTTTCTGCATCAAATTCAGCATTACTCTACAACTCGAACCAAAGGTATTTATCTCAGGGCCTGGCAAGGTCATTCGTGGGGCTGGTGAGTCATTACCTTGGCTTTATGTGACTAACAATGAATTAGGCCTTTTAAAATACCTTAGTTATTAAGAAGTATAGGAGTTAAAATGGAATAGTTAAAATAATTCCAGCTTCTCAAGTTAAATGATTCTAATTTCATCAAATGTTTGGCTTTTATCTTGTGTTACATATAGAGGCATAGGATGATAGATTTAGAACTAGAAGGGACCTCATACATCGTTGAATCCAAATCCCTCATTTTAGAGATGAGGAAACTGAGTAGAAAAGAGTTATAATTTAACCAAGGAAAATCTATTATTATATTGTGGCAAGGAGAGCCACAAGTCAAAGCAACGATCTCTGACTCCAAAGCAAGTATTATTTCTAATATTCCATGCTGCTTTTCTAATGTAATTTTGTCTTATTTTTTTTGAGTCATCTACAATCCTCAATACCTGTAATCTACAACACAACCCAATTTTTGTCAGACCTATTATTTAATGAATTGGGATATATTTCATATTAATTAGAGACCTAGGGATTTTTTTTTCAAGGAATTAACAATTTAAGACTCTCAAAGGTACATTTTTGAGGAAATGTTTCTCCATGAGATAACATAAAAATCTTGCAGTTTTTAGAACAAAAGTTGCCTTTAAATTGGGAAATTAGCAAGATTCATAGTGTACTTTTTTGTTTAAAAGAGATTCTATTTTTAAAAATTCAATAGCAATTCAACAAGCATTTATTAAGTACCTACTTTATTATAATATATATAACATATATCTCATATATCTATATCTATATTTATATATACATAAGCTACTTTATTAGTCTGTGAAAACAAAATAACAAAGGCAGGCCCTGTACTCAAGGAGTGTACATTCTACCAAAAATTACTTGGCTGGTTAATTAAGTAATATGAAATTTCAGAGTTATAAACAGTACAAATAAAACTATTTCTTGGTGTCAGGGTTGGCCAGAATTTGGAAGGAACGATGGAAATCAGATCAAAGAAACTTTAAGTACTTTAGCTAGAAACCTAGGGTTTTGATCATATTCAAAATCATACAATCAATTATTTTTTGATTGATTAGTTCTTTTCTGATTTTTATTCCCAGTTATTAATTAAAGCAATCATAGGATTGCTCTGAATCAATAGTTAAGGTAACTACATCTCTTTCTTAATCTAATATCTTTTTGAGAATTTTGTCTTCTCTAAGAAGACCTCCTGGATTAATTCTTCTTAAATTAAACTTATTCTCTTTTCTATTGACCATTAGCATTTCTTATATCTTCCATTACTTACAGAAATTTTAATTTGTTTGCATTTTGTTTTCCTATAGGTATAAAGAATTTATTAAGTGCTTACTTGTTGCCAGGCACTGTGCTAAGCTGGGAATACAAATAAAAGCAATTACAAGAAGCTTATATTAAAAAAAAAAAGAAAATATAACACAGAAAGGAGAATTGGGAAAGGAAGAGGAGAAGGTACAAAGAGGTCAAGGGTACTGCTGAAGTGAATAGTATGAAGAATAAGTTTAGTGGGAAATGAAGTAATCATGTTTGGGGCCCCTTATGAAAGAGGCCAATTATAAGAACAGGGCTCAGGATGGGAGTTTCTCAAGGTTAGGATGACTGCTTTTGATAAATTCAACATCATGTATCCTCTAAGATTATTTAATATTTAAACAAACTGTTATTGTGTGTTATCCAACGTAAGTATTCCACTACTTACTGATTAAAAACTCTCCTTAATTTGGCAGATGACATTTGAGAACTACTATAGCTAGTGAATTCATCATTTTGTGGCCAATTTAGTGATGAGGTTCTGTGAATTTAGCTAAAATGAAAAAGGCATTCAGTCTTTCTCTGAGTCCATGCTCAGCCTTTTTGACTTGGTAGAAACTTCTAGACTTTGCTATATACTATTTAAGAATCCAGGAAAACTTCCTTGTCATGATGAGACATTGGAGGAGAATTTCAATTGAGCAACAAGGTACTATATGTTGATTCTTTAGGATCACCCCTTAAGTGTGCCTATACCAATAATAATAAGTAGAATAGAGGTTTTATTAATGATTCATCATCAGCTTGGAAGGAGGTCTCCAATGAAACCCCAAGGAGTTGAATTATTTGCCTTCTATTGTTTAACATTTTCACTAAAAAGCAAAAAAAAAAAAGTCATGGTTATCAAATTTCAGATGAAATAAAATTAAGAAGGCTAAATAACATTTCAGATGGCAGAATCAGGATCCAAAAAGAATATTGGACCATATCTATTAAGATGAAATATAGTAATAGAAATACTAATAGTAGTAGCAGTAGTAATTGTATAGTGATGGTGGTTGTAGTATTATAGAAGTAATAATAATAATATACTACTAGTAATTGTAGTAGTAGTACTCCTTAAAGCTCAACTCATCAGCTAAGATTTGATAATAGGGGTAGGAGAAAGGGGAAAAAAAGCAAGAGAATGTCATCCAGGGTAATATACTTTGTATATTCTAAAATGTGATAGTTACCATATAACTGTGAAGACGCATGTTCCTTCCAGGATCCCTGAAACACCGCCAATTGTTCTATGGCAGTATCACTAATTGTATCAAGATCAGGGTTCATTAAAATCTGAAGAACAACATTTTAAATAGGTGTCAACATACCCCAAAGCCATACTCTCCAAGCTATACAAATCAAAAAGTTTTCAAAGTACAGAGATCTGCCGGAGTTGTTCAAAATCATATAAGAACAATATGTTGTACTTAGCATCCGTTGTCACATCTACCATTGGAATGGGGCCAAGGAAGCTTTCAGTGAGCTCCCAGAGGATGAGGTTACATTATAATATCTGTATCCAACCACAAAAAGCAGTTATCTTATTGTGCTGTATAATCATCTGATAGTTTTTTCTATCATCTATAATCAAATGCTTCTAAGCTATCTATGACTACTTATCCTGTGTGATTCTTACTCGTCCTCCCATGTTTCCTGCAGAGAGTCCAAGGGGAGGCAAACCTATGTTTCTTTTAGCAGCATAAAATATCAGGGAAGCACATAGACTTTGTACTTTTTATACCTTACTCTCATCATGTGATTGATCCCTTTCCCTTCTATTTTAATTTATTTCTATCTTCTTAATTTCTCCCTGTTTTTCATGTCTCAGACTGATACAAACTTGGCAGAATATTGGTATTAAGAAGATGGGACTTTGTTTCTGGCAGAAGTTTGGAGTCATTATGGGTCTAACTTCTTATTTATTTGTAGTATCTTTCCAAAACATATTTATTTTGAATGAACTTTAAATGTTATTTATCCAAATGTATGTCAAAATTTGGATAACAGATATTTTAAATGCATTTTGTTTTTTTCTTGTGCATATATAATTATACCAAATTTGCTGCAGTTTTGCTGCAACCTGTCAAGCAGGTAGTTCTACTGTTCCTCATATGCAACACTCAATTTTCTATTTCTCTGCCTTTACAATGCCTGTTTTTCATACTTGGAATGTATTCGATGTTTATCTCTGCTTCTCGAAATTTTCATTTTTCTTCCAGAGTCAGCTTAAAGAGACACCTTCTATTTTAAGTTTTTCTTGATCCCTATTGTTCCTAATGCCCTTTTCCCTCCACATCATTTTGCATTTATTTTGTATAATTGACCCCTTTTTGTATATAGTGTCTTCCCAAATAGAATGTAAGTTTTTAAAGGCAAGAACTATTTCATTTTTGCCTTGTATTTCTAGTTATTAACATAGAGTTTGATGCATATAGACAATAAATGCTTATTAATCAGTTTACTCTTTTGTCAATCTCATTCATTGCCATTGTTTCTAACATGATCCTGATAATTTCCAAATCTAAATCTCTAGCTCTAACTTCTTTTTTTGATCTCCTGATCTAGACCTCCAAATTCACATCACATGCCTATTTGAATAACCTAGTACCTCAAACTCAAAATGTTAAAAATTGAGTTTATCTTTTCCTCTAAATATATTCTTTCTGCTGATCTCTATATTTTGGTCGGTGGCATCAAGTATACTTCATATTTAAATTGTCACAATTGAGTATATCCTTGTTCCTCTCCATGTACATTAAGTTCCAAGTCTTTGTAACAGTTTCTGCATTTTGATCTGGTAGGAAAAGCTTTGGATCTGCAGTCTTGAGGACCTGGGTTCAAATTGCATCTCTGATGTTTACTACCTACTTGGTTCTGACCAAGTAACTTAATATCACTAAACCTCAATTCTCATCTATAAAACCAGGGAGTTAGATTATGGGGTTTTGAGATGCTTTCCAGATATGATCCTATGATATCTCCCCTTTATTACTACTAATACCAACTGAGTACAGGTTCTCATTACCATGAACCTGGACTAGTGTATTAGTTTCCACAAGACTAATATCTTTCTTCTCTCTAATCTAGTCTTTACACCATTTCTAACATGTTCTTCCTTATTCATATATGTAGCTAAATTGGGAGGTATGGGTTGTTCATGGAGGACTAGCACCTCTGGTGAAAAGGCTTGCTGAGCCCTTTTTAGGACTGCTATTTACCTGGCACTCAACTCTCACCTGTAGCTATAAAAATCTGGATGTGGAATATCACCCTGCTAAAACCATTTCAGCAGAAGGGTAAACCAGTTTGAAGTTTTAAACCTGTCATGGAATTAGGAGGTTGTATACTTCAAGCATGTGAAGACATCCCACAGAAATGGATGAATGAGAACAATTTATTTCAATGGTCATGAAGGTGGCTGAAGTAAGTGTTGTGGAAAGCTTAGAAGATTGACTAGACATTGAATATGGCAAAGTTGTCCACTACATTTTAAGCCATTAAGTATCATCCTAATTTGGGGCAAGTTAAGTGGCTCAGTGGATAGAGCACCATCCCGGAAGTCAAGAAGACCTGAGTTCAAATCTGGTCTCAGACACTTATCACTTCCTAGCTGTGTGACCCTGGGAAAATCATTTAACCCCAATTGTCTCAGGAAAAAAAAAAGAGTCATCATGATTTATTTTTTTATTTATTTATTTTTGCTGAGGCAATTGAGGTTAAGTGACTTGCCCAGGGTCACACAGCTAGGGAATGTTAAGTGTCTGAGGTCAGATTTGAACTCAAGTCTTCCTGACTTCAGGGCTGGTGCTCTAACCTCTGCGCCACCTAGCTGCCCCTTGCCACTGATTTTTTGTACTGGAAATGAGAGTATGGCTAATGACTATGCATTTTTGCCTCACTTAAATCCACTTCACACATAAGTCAAGACATCACCCCATGATGTTATCGGCCCTCTTCAAAAATGAAGGTTGAGCAACAGTTGTGTTACTTTTCTCAAAAACCTTGAATGATTCCTATTGTCTGCTGAGTTATATTCTGGCTTCTTAGAATTCCTGGCTGTCTTTAAAGCTCATTTCACATATATGAAATCTCTTGTAGAAGGATTTCTCTTTTTTCCTTATGTTGATTGTTTTCTACAGTAACATGATTTCACTTTTACAGAATTATTTCCATATTACTTACAAACTGTATTTCCCAGGCAAAGGTCCCTCTTTGATCTGTCAAACTTGTCTAGTTCTTGGTCTCCCTCTATCTCTACCTTTCTTAAATTCTACCCATTCATACTTTAAGGCCAACTCAAATATTTCATCCTCTATGAAGTTTTTCCTAATTTCTCCAGTTGGGGACAATCTTTCTGCTTGTATCTTGCACTTTGTTTTGCAAATCTTTAATTGTTTTTATAATATACTGTTTGTATTAGCACAGTGCCTGGTATATGGTAAATGCTTAATGAAAGTTTATTGGCTGATTGTTGACTGCATTTGTGTCCTACTAGACTAAATTGATGAGATCAGAGATGATATATTATCTAAATTTGCTATTTCCTCTAGCATTTATCACAATATTCTGCCTTAAAATGTTAGTGACTGAACTTTTAGTAATGATAGCTAGTATTATACATATGTTATATTATTTGATCCTCACAACAATATTGTGAAGGAAGTGCTATGCATATCCTCATTTTGTAATGGAAGAAATTGAAACTGATAGTGGTTAAGTGACCTGCCCAGTGTCACATAGGTAATAAATAGCTGGAGTATGCTTTTTACTTCCAGTTTCCAAGTACAGGGCTTCTACCCACTGTGCATCCTAGCTACTTAAGACACTCATGATTTTCTTAGATCGACATATTTTTCTAGTTAAGAAATACTGTGATGGAAATATTTTTCTTTTTTTCCAGCAGCTTCAGGAATCCATTTCAAAACATTAAAATAATTAAAATAATTTAGCTTGAAATATTCATTTATGAATGTAATTTTCTATTTCCTTACAAATGAAAACTTCAAAAATTATTAATGTATTCTTATTGAACACTGATACACTATAATTCTCCTTTCCCACCCCCCCTTACAACTCCCTAAATTATAGGGAAATTAAAAGTCCATTAGGTAGTCTACATTAACATATGCTATTAAAGGGCTAGCTCCTAAGTGTGGGCAGCTGCAGTTCTTGTGAGCTTCAGTTGCTTTAGATTGAAACAAGATTCATTTGGTGTACTTTCCTGTTTATACAAAGAAATAATACAGAACTAGGAAGTGATCCTCTTTAGAATAAGCTAATGATAATCATGACAGAGAATATGATACACATTTCGAAGTAATATTGAATATACAAGCTCCTTCACTAAAGGGGAAAAGGTCATTTGAACTGAAAGAACATTAGGATCATGAGAGCATAGATTTAGACTGGGAAAGGGCCTTTATTTCTTTTTTTTTTATTAACTTAGAGAAAAGTGAACTGATTCTGTATTATTGAACTATGCATTTTAAACATTATCACATGACTGAAGTAAGTTAGACTTTCTTACTTCCTGAAAATCAGAAAAACTGAATACTTTATATTAACACAACAATTCCAAATTGCTGAAATATTATGAGAGGTTCATAGCTATTTGATTTGATGCTCTGAGTTCAATCTTCCCAATTTGTTTGCCCTTGACCAATCTTTGTGTTAATAACATATAAAATTATGAAAGGTAGCATGGCTTAGTGCACGTAGAAGTAATCTTGGTGTGAAAGAAAGAAGGAAGGAAGGAAGAAAGAACGGAAGGAGGGAGGGAGGAAGGAAGGAAAAAAGGAAAAAAAGAAAGATGAAGGGAGGGAGAGAGGAAATACAGAGTATTTGTTTACTATGTCCCAGGCATTGTGTTAAGAGCTGGGGATACAAAAATAAAAAAGCAAGACTGCCCTACTCTTAAAGAGCTTGTCTTTTTGACATCAAGATTAGGATTTTATTCATATCATCACCTGGCTGTCATCTCTCATTTCATCTCTCTCAGTTTCTCTCCTTGTGTATGTGTATGTCTCTCTCTTTCTGTCTGTCTTGTCTCTGTCTCTGTCTCTCTTCCTTCCCCTTCCCTCTTTCCTCTTCCTCCTCCTCCTTTTTCATCCCTTTCTTCTCTTCATTCTCTTTTTCCATTGCCATCTTTTCTTTCTCTTTCTCTCTCCATATTCACAAAGATATAATTACATATACATATATACATGTTTACATGTATGTTATTTGTATAAAATAACTAGTCAAAAAGGAAAATAGCACTAGCAAAAAGGAAGATTGGAAAATCCTTTTACAAGAGATTTCATACAATTTAGAAAATTGAGGTGAACAGAAATTTGGTGATTTGCCCAGGGTCATCCAGCTAGCAAATATCTGAGGCTAGATTTGAATTCAGGTCTTCCTGACTACAGGTCCAACACAGTCCACTTAGCTACAACTGTCTGGTAGAGAATGTAGAGAGGAAAAAAAAAGAGGTACAAGGATAGATCTTTTGAAGAATGACTGACTTTAGATGGCAGGAAAAGAAAGAAAAGTCATTGAAGGAAGATGGAGAAAGGGTGATCAAAGAGGCAGGATGAATTCATGGCATAGTGTAAATGAAAGAATGGCAAAGTTACTAGAAACAATGTTAAATGTTGTAGACAGATAAATATCTCTGGATATTAGATTTAGTTCTTGTATCAATCTTACAGGCCATATAATCAACCCCCTTCATTTTGCAGATAAACTGAGGACCAGGAAGTATACTTTCCCCATAATTAATATATAGACAATAAACACAAGAGGCAGGTTTTGAGTTCAGGTCTTCTGACCTGAAATCTAATGCATTTGCCAAAGAGCAGAGATACAGGGAATGTTTCAGAGTCTGGGAACCTGATTATGTTTGCAATCTCCCTTGTTAGACAGTAGCACTTTAACAGTAAGGATTAGTTCATTCTTTATAATCATATTCCTAGCACTTAGGACAGTGCCTAGTAAGTAGCTAGTACATTTTTGAAAAAATGCCCTTTGATTAATTGCTAAAACTATATGCTAAGCCAAAAATACTACTTATTTATTCTGTCTTCAGCACTGATCACCCCCACCCTAATTATAGTTCTAAAGCAAGGTCCTAGGAAATGCAAAATTATGATTCAGTGGAATGAATACTTAGTGTCTAAAGACTTTAGGTTTTAATCCAGGCTCTGGAAATGTGTGATTCTGGGTAACCCAAACTTCTCTTTCAATTCATTTTTCTGTTAAATACAGACAATATTTATATTATCCATGACTTTTAGTCAAGAAATAATTATTAAACCTTTATTATGTCCTAGACATTGTGCTAAGTGCTGGGGATATAAAGGAAGGCAAAACACCAAGCAAATAACCAAACACACACACACACACACATACACACATACACAAACACAAATCCTTATCCTAAAGAAGCATATCAGGGAGACAATATATAAATATTTAGATGCATACAAGATACAGAATATAAAAAGTTAATCTGAAAAAGGAAGGGGTCAGCAGTTGTATTGGGAGGTTAGGAGAAGGTCTCCTTTTGAAGGTGAGATCTGAGCTGCAAGCCAAGGAAATTAAGAGGCAGAGGTGATGGGACAGAGCATTTCAGGCATGGAGAGAGCTAGTGCAAAGGCATGGAGAGTGTAATTATTATTATTATTATTATTATTATTGTTATTATTATTATATGGGATTAGAATAGATCAAGGAAATAGGTGGAGGGAAGGAAGAGTATATAGTTTTTAATGAACCGAATTCTGAAGTCAGCAATAACATTTTTAAGTGGGTAGAGCAAATTAAATTAAATCCCCAGGAGCTGAGAATAAGGTCAGAAACTTTCAATAGTTCAATATAAATAAGTTTCTCCTCAAAGCAGAATAAAGAAAAAAAAACCCCTGTTATTCAGGAGTACCAGTTAAAATTTAGTGAGGAAGACACTGAACTTGGATGTGCCTATTTTAATTTATATTACTTGGGATTGTATTTTTTTACATATAAAAATGGAGTAAATAATTCTTTTCCTGTCTATGGCTAAGGCTTATTGTGAGGCTTAAGTGGTGTTATTCAAGTCAAAAAATATTTATTTTGTTTTTTAAACCCTTGTTATGAGTGGCCAAGGTGGAGTGAAAATTATAGGTAGAGCCCTTCCGAGTTTCCAGTGGTAACAAGAAAATCATTTTCCAAAGCAGATGCTGCAAATGAATCCACAGCAGCATCCTAATAAGCATTGCATGAGGATAAAGATGGGGAGGGGAGGTACTTTGCAGAGAAAAAAAAGCAAAGCTATATTGGAGGGACAAAAAGAACTAAAGAACACAGAGAGAATATGCTGATTGAAAAAAAAGACGTCTCAGTGATGACAGAATTGAGATTTAAAATATTGAGGAGCTTAGAATACTGGGCTTTCACTTTATAAAATGGTAGATAAATTTAAATTCTATTTTTTTTCAATTATTATTACCATTAAGGGTGATTTCAAGAGGAAATGAATCTTACTGGTTAGAGAGCCAATTTTGGAATCAAGAAATCTTGGATTCAAATTTTGTCTCTGACACACAATAGTGCTATGACTTGACCATGGGCAGGCTGATTAACCTCTAAGTAGTCCACATCATACCCTAAAGATAAAAATTACAGAGTTGGTGACCTGCATCTAACTATGTAGGGACTTTCCACTCTAGGATTTTCTAGAATTGATAAAATCATTTGTCCAGACCCATCTCTCCTCCCTCCACAAAAAAGAAAGAAAAAGTTAATATTATCTGGAAGGCAGTTTCTGACACCTGTTAGTGCTATTAAATGTAAGAAGATTAGTATAGATTTATATATATTAGTATAGATTTATAGGACTATAAAATAGGCATTTCCAGAAGTCTTAGTGCAATTTGGTTTAAGACTGAAGACTGAAAAAGCATTAGGACTTTGGCAAAATCATACACACACACACTTTTGCAAAAGGACTTCCCTGGTCTCTCTCTTCCCCTATGCCCACTTCCACTGATAGTGTTTTCCCTCTAAAATTATCTTCCATTTACACTGTGAATAACTTGTTTATGCAAGGTTTTATTGCCATTGTTGTCATTGCTGTTGTTGTTCTGTTTTTTTTTTGTTTGTTTTTTGTTTTTGCATGTTGACTAACTCATTATTAGTATGTGTAAATTCCTTGAGGGCAGGCCTCATATTTTTGTTTTTCTTTTTATCCCCATCATTTAGCATAGTGCTTTATTAAGTGTTTGTTAAATACTTGTTGATTAACAGGACTGGTCTTCACCTCTCATTTAGATAAAAATTGATATTTTTAAGTGGATTTTTTTTATTTTGCATGAATATAAGCTAAAGAGATTATTACTTATCCTTCCCCACTCTCTCCTAAATTCCTGAGGCTGCCTGGTGACTTTGTGAGGTATTAGCATTTTACACCTATTTTACATCCTTTGAGCATTTTACACCTATATTACATCCTTTGAGGCAGTGAACAGGTGGGCCCTTTTAGCATTTCTTGACCTTATAGCTAGGTACTCCACTTGAGTTCATCTTGTATACATTCTGACCAGTAGAAAAACTATAGCTCACTAAATAATTATTGTTGTTGATGTAAGGTGGCAGACTATATGAATCTAGTAAAATGTTTTTCTTAAGAGTTTAAGCTGTAGCATTCATTCTCTTGTACCTCAGAAGGAGATAAATATTGGAAGGAGAATCATGTAAGTGAATAATTTTTTTTTCTAGTTCTATTACTGGCTTGCAGGGTGACTTGCTACTAAAGTGATTAGCATCTCTGGAATTATTTCCTTATTTGAATAAGAATGTTGACCACAAATTAATTCCTATGGTAATATAAAGATTGAATAACAAATGAAAAAAATTACTTTGGATTATTGGACTAGATGATTTCTTATTTCCCTTTCAACTTTAAATGTATGATCCTGTAATTTCAAGATGATATTTGGGAGCAAGTCATTTCCTTGGCGTTCAATGACTTTATGTATATAATAAAGTGGCCAGATTAGATGGCCTCTGAGATCCCATCCAATTCTACAGTTATAATCCCATGTTCCTATGATTTATGAACTATGATCTAGTATTATAAGGGGTGAAGGCCTTGAATTTAACATATATGTATGTGTACACATATACATATACATACATGTGCATGTATGTACACATATATAGGTATATGTATTTAAATGAAACTTTTCTTTTATAAGATATCATTAGAAATGGCTAGAGAACTGACTACACAATTATTAAAAGACTTAGAGATTTGATTGTTAATAAATAATTTCATTTCATTAATAATTACTGTGTATTTTATAATCTTTGAATAAATCACAAACACTCTAACAACATTTTACTCTAATTTAGTAGATGAAGGTAATGAGAGAAATGTCTTTTGCATCCCGCAGGTTATGAAATCCTTTTTAGTGAACATTAGTGGCTCAGATGTGGTTTTGTTTATTTACCAAAAAAAAATTCAATCATAGTGAATCAATCAAAGACCTAGAATGGTAAACACAAAAATAAATGGAAAACATATACAAATAATGATAAAAAAAACAAACTTCTCATGCCATAGCTTCTAACAAAGATTTATAGGTTGACAGTTGATTTCATTAAGAGTCTAAGAGAAAACAGTGACAAGTGTCAAATTATTCCACATATTGATAACAAAAGACACAGTATAAAGTAGTAAATACTTTTACATTTGTTTCTGTTTTTCAAAATTTTTGGTCTCTCTTTTTTTCCTTCTTAAGAAAAAAAATAACCACTTCTTAGGAAGCATGACTGAAGGAAAGTTGTGTAGAACTATAGATTTAGAGCTTGAAGGCATCTTGGAATTCATAGCATCATATGATTTACTAATGGAAGGGCCCTTAGAGATTATTGTGTACAACTCACTTATTTTACAGATTAAAAAAGAGGCGTTCAGAAAAGTTAAAAGACCTAGTAAATGTAAAAGAAAGTATTTGAATCCAAGTTTTCTGGTCTCCAAATTCAATTTTAATCTAATCCTTTCATTTTAAAAAAGAAGAAACTGAGGCCATGAAAGAACTTGCCCAAAGTCACATGGATATTCTTTTGGCAGAGCTAGAATTTTATTCCAATTTCTCTGACTGAAAAATTCAATTTTCTTGCTACTGTTACACACTATAAAATAATATTCATTTTATTTTAATTTTACTCAGATATTCTGAAAAAGGTTTAAACATCCTATTTTTGGTATCCATTTTCACTGTCAACATTTTTAAAAGTTTTGTTGATGTCTTTTGTTTTCAAATCATAGTTATTCCCCATTATACTCATTTCACAATCAATACTTTCCTGTAATGTGGTAATAGCAATTAAAAAACAAGAACAGCTAAAATAGACAGAGATTGCTCACATAAACAATATCCGATATCAGAAGTTTCTCAGCTCTTTAACAAAAGGAGGGAAGTATTCATCTCCTAGAACCTGGGATCACTGCTATCATTCAGTGAGGTTGAGGGTTTGTGAATATTTAACACAACAGCTAGTTAGTCACTTCTAGGCTGAAGCAACAGGGACTTTTGCCAAATGCAGTTCTTTCCCTACCTTTGAAGAAGGGAAACAAATCCCCATTAATTAAGAGTCTAATATGAGCCAGGTACTGTGCTAAATAGTTTTAACAACAACAAAACAACAACAACATCAACTAACAACATTTATGTAACACTATATGCCAGGCATTGTGGTAAGTGCTTTATAATTATTATTCCATTTGATCCTCACAACAACCTGTGAGGTACATGTTATTATTATTTTATTGTTGGGAAACTGAGACAGAGTTTAAGTGACATATTCAGGATCAAACTACAAGTAAGTCTCTGAGACTGGCTTTGAACTCATCTTCTTAACTCCACGTCCAGTATTCTATTATCCTATTACCTATTATCGCATTACATCCTCATAGCAACCCTATTAGATAGGTGCTGTTATTACCTCCCATAGTTGAGGAAACTGAGGCAGACAGTGGTTAAGTGAAGTGTCTAGTGTCACACTACAAGTAAGTATTTGAGGTTGGTTGGAACTCAGGGCTTCCTGATTTCAAGTCAATCCAATGATTCATCTATTCTCTCATTTTGAGGAGGAAACTAGATGATGTCGTGGATAGATTGCTTAGAAGTCCTCTATTTCATTAAATTATAAATTTCTTGAATATTTTTGGATGATCTGGAAGCTCTAGATTTTGGCTAGTGTAAAAGTTTTCCTTTTGGGGTTTCTTTGAGAAGGTGATAGGTAGATTTTTTTTTTTAATTCTACTTTGCCCTGTAGCTCTGAGATATGAGTAGTTCTCTTTTAAGATTACTTGAAATATAATATTTTGGTTCTTTTTATTTTGGTCATAGTGTTGAGATAATCTAATGCTTCTTAATTCTTTTTTTCCCTCAATATGTTTTTCAGATAATTTATTTTTGTTATGAAATATATTATTCTCCTTCCCTCCGTCCATTTTTCAGTCTTTTAACTTTTTTTTTACATTTATTGTTTTCTTATGCAGTCATTGACTTCTATTGTGTCCATTATAGCTTTCAAGCTTGGGTCAGCTTTTGTTCAGCTTGTATAGAGCTATTAATTCCCTTTCCAATTCTTTCTTCCATAACTCTTATTTATTTATTTTTTCTGATGATCTCTCACGTTATTTATTTTTTAAAAATAAGACTTTTTTTGAGTCTTGCTTCATGTCTTCCAGGAATTCTGGTTGAGTCTATACCTTTGACATGTTTTTCTCTGAGATTTTATTTGTAGATATTTTGGAGTAATTCTCTTCTTCTACACTTCCTTTTTGAGCATTTTTGCCAGCATAATAGCTCATTATGGTGGGATTCTTTTTGTTTGTTTGTTTGCTCATTTTTCAAGACTACTTCCTGTCATAGGACTTGATGTTAGAACACAGAACTTCAGCACCTCTGGAAGGAAGATCTGGACTGGACCTGTTGCTGCTTTCTTGGGGGTATGGAATATTTTATTATTCCAGGATCTTGGGGACTGGCTGGAGACCTATAAGCTTTCAGGGCTTCCAAGGTGCTCTAATCCAAAGCAAAGTCTGATTGTTGCTCCATTGATCTGAGTTCTGCAAGTTATTGGCCTGCATTTATGTCTGAACAGGAGTAGACTGATGCTGAACTCTACCTGTATCCGTCATACATAAAGCTTTGTTAGTTCAGAGTAGTGGAATTGTAGGCTAGCATTTGGTTTAGCATTTTAGGCTTTATATTCTTCTGTAGGTTGAACTATATGCTGATAGTAAAACCCTGCTCTGGCCTGGGATCTGAGCCATGCCATTGATGCTTCAAGTTTCCGAATTTCTTACTTTCATGGTATACTTCTCAGGAACTATAAACCCCCTTACAAATCAATAAACATTTATTAAAAACTGCCTGTGTGGCAGGCACTGTGCTAAGCAAGGAGGATAAAGAGGGAGGCAAATCCCTTCTGTAAAGCAGCTCACAATATTATGGGGGAGATAATAAGCAAAGAAATATGTAAGCTATATATAGAATAAATAAGAAAAAAATTAAGAGAGAAGAAACATAAATTAATAGGAGTTGGAAAAGCTTTCTATAGAAATTGGGATATTATAAAATTTAAAGGAAGTTAGGGAATTCAGTAAAGTTGAGAATGCAAAGCAAGCCAGAGAAAATGTTTGGAGTCTAAAGATAGAGTATCTTGTTTGTGATATAGTAAGGAGACTAGTGCATTAAAAAGTATGTGCAGGGGATTAAGGTATAAAAATAGAAATAAAGGAGGGAGATAGGTTATGAAGTGTTTGAACAGCAGAAGATTTTGTATTTGATCCTAGTAGCAATAGGGAGCCACTAGAGTTTATTAAATAAAGGGAAAGGTGACCTGTGCTTTAGAAATATCACTTTAATGGCGCTCTTCTAATCTGTCCTCTGTGACTCAGACTTGTTTAGTGAAAGAAAAAGCTGCCAAGAAAAAACTGCCAATTGGAAATTATTGTCATGGTTCTCTGGTCTGGATCTGCTGGGACTCCATTGTGGGTGAAGGACCTCTTCATCCCCTTCTGTGTTCATATACAACATATCTCTGGAAATTTTAGTGCAAATAGTATGGTCTTGCCTTAACTTTGTTCTCACTGACCACAGAATTCCCTGCTTATTTCCTTATACTGAGCCGGACTGGGCATAGGACTCACTATGCTTAGATTTCCCCATTAATGTCTGGTTTGTTGCATTTTCTAGGTGTATTTGGAGAAGTTTGTGGAATGGAGAGTTTATGTATTGGTTCCCTACTATTCTACAATTTTGGTTGGGTTTCCTTTATAGTTTGTTTTTTTTTAAGCATAAGGGAGTGCTGCATTTTGTTAAAGTTTTTTTGTGCATTTGTAAAAGATGTAACAGATGAATTAGAATGATAATATACAATTTACTGATATCAAGTATTTTCCAAGTATCAGAACCATTCTTGCCTCTCTGGTATAAATTCAATTTGTTCATAATAAAAGATTTCTTTGATAAATTACTGTATCCTATTTGCCAACATTTTATTTAAAATATTTCAAAGAATATCCATTAATGATATTGGTCTGTGATTCTCTCTTTTTGCTTTACTTCCCCTATTTTAGTTATTAAATGTATATTTGTCTCATAAGAGCAGTTTGCTGGGATGTTTTCTATCTTAATTTTTGAGAATAATTTGAGTTATAGAGGCATTGTTTTATGTTTGATAGACCCCATTTTAGGAATGTGGCGAAGGATTTTTTCTTTTGGTATTTTTTAAATAACTGGATTTATTTATTTATTTATTTATTTTGTGAAAATGACTTACTTGAGATCTCTATTTGGCATTCTATTAATTTACACATTTAACCTTTTTGTATGTAATCCTTTCTTTCTTTTGTTGTTTTCTTAGTATGTAACCATACAAAGAAATTTCTGATAATTTTTTATATTTGTTCTGTGTGTGTGTGTGTGTGTATGTGTGTATGATTTCAACTTCATTTCTTATTTTAGTTATTTGATTTTCTGTCCCCCCTTTAAAATTTGGTTGGTGAATAGTTTATCAATTTTGTCATCCTTTTCAATAAAAACCAGCTTTTAGTTTTGTTTATTAGTTCTAAAGTCCTTTTTGGTTCCTAATTTATCCATTTTCAGAATTTTCAGAAGCTCCTTTTTTAGAGTTTATTTTGAGTTTACATATGTGTTAGTTTTCTATTTTGTTAATTTCTGTTTTTAGGAATATAAATATTTTTTCATGAGGATTGTCTTAGTTATACCTTAGAAATTATTGCATGTTTTTTCATCTTTAACCTTAATTTTAAATTGTGAAAATTTTCTATAATTTATTACTTGCCTTATTTATTATTTGCAGATTTATAATTGTCTCTATATGGATTTGCTTTTGCTAGTGCTCCCTGAAATAATTGCTAGGGTGATTGTTGCATTTTTTCTAAAAATGTCTTTAGTATTTCTGCTTTTTAACATTTATTTGAGATTTGTAGGTTTACTAATATATGGTCTATTTTTGGAAAAAGCATCAGGTGGTGCTGAAAATTTGCTTTTCTTTAATATTTGTGGTGTCAAAAAATAGCATAAATTGCTAGCTCCAAATTTTTCATCAACTTGTTCAATTCTATATTTTCCTTTTTTGTTTATTTTTCTTTAAATTTCTAACTTTGATGGAAGAAATTAATGCCTTCTAATATTCAGTAACTTTGTGTCTTTTTGGAATTTGGTTAGTTTTTATTTTATGAATTTAGATATTATAGTATAATATTAATATAAATTTAATGTTGAGATTCATTCACTATTTTTCATTATCTTTAGCTACTTTAAGTACAATGATATTTTCTTAACTGTGAATTTTTATTTTTTCTTTGACAGATAGCATGATTAAATCTTTAGCTTTTTTGACTATACCTGACATGTGGCAAATCCTGG
>JAJPUD010002147.1:141543-144043 GCA_023553655.1 Myrmecobius fasciatus
TCTTTCTTTCTTTCTTTCTTTCTTTCTTTCTTTCTTTCTTTCTTTCTTCCTTCCTTTCTTTCTTTTTTGTCAGTATTTTGTTCTTAAAATTAGTTTTTACTTTAGTGACTTTGATTCAGTCCTATTCCCCTAGGATCTCTTTGCTTATTTATTTTTTCTCCCATTTGTTAACTTTTGCCCTATTTGTGTGATTTTATATGTTATTATTTAATTGTTCCCCCTCACATCTTTCTTTTTTTTTGTCCTTTCAATTAAATTGTTAGTTTAATACACTTCCTCCTCTCAAACATCTTAGTTTTTTTTAGGGTATTTTAAAACTTCTTTTCAAAGAACTTTTTTTTTTTTACCTAGTTCTCTGCATTAATTCTCTTCCCTTTCTGTATGATTTGAATCTGCATTTTCTGAATCATTATCTATATCCTTCTCCATTCTTCCTTTAATCTCTTTGTGCTCTTGGAGTTAAAAGCTTCTGAAGTACTGTTTGACCTCATTCTTCTGAACATTTTCTATGCTCATAAGTTTATAGATTTTGCCCCAATATCTCATTTTCTGTTCTGATGGATTTAATGTGGGGAAGTTGGTACATTAAGGAGATGACTTCCAGTGAAAGAGTCATATGCCTCCAATGACAAAATTCTATCTCATAAGGAAAGAATTTAGAGTTCCTGGGAGCAGCTACCTAGATAGATGAGAGGACACATACAAAGGAAACCATGTGGGGAATGGAAAAAAAATAATGATTGTAAGGAGAAAACGAAAAAGAGTAGACCCAGGTTAAGTTCCACCCTGAAGCACTGCTTCTATCCCTATTATTACTTCATAAATAGGTATACTTAAGAGGAAGGCCAAACAGAAAATAAGATATTGGGTATAGACAAATACATTGTATACTCATGTGTGTCATCATTGGGACCTTTTTTCTCTGCTGTGAGACTTATCACTTTTATTTCCCTAGTTTCAATCCTTCCATTCTGCCATATCCCCTATTCTCCAACAGCCTTTCTTATTGACAAGCTATAGGAGTTATCTTCCTTTTGTTGTTCATCAATAGAATTGATTAGGGTATATTTTGATTATCTCCTTTGTCAGTCATCTTTTTTTAATTTAAAAAAGCAATTTCTAAAAATGTGATAGTTTATTGCACTACTTGTTCTTTCCTTGGCTGTTGTATATTTTATCTTTTGTGTCTGTTTCTGTTGTTTGGAATATTTGCAAGTAGAATATTGATGCTTATTTTATTTTTTAGGAATGCCTCAAATATCCATCTTTTATTCAGTGTCCATTTTTTTCCATTGCTGATTAGGCTTAGGTTTGTGTTGAACCTTAATTTCCTTTTTAAAAAATATATTATTCAATTTTCATCCATTGTTTCTAGTGGGTTCAGAATAGGCTTTGTGTTATTAAATTTTTTTCCTTTACATTTTGATGTTTTTTTTAACATTTATATAACTTATTTTTCACTTTGGACAAATTAAATTTAGCCACTAAATTTTTTGGTTTTTGAAGCATTGGAAAGTTTTTGCCTTTTGGAAGTGATATGTGAATTCTTTCAAATACTACACTTTTTTTTAGTATTGAGAAAGTCTAAGAAGTGGATGTATTGTATTATTTCCTATTTTATGATACACAGATTTTTCTATTTGTATTATTCTTCTGGGATATCTACAATTATTAAATTGTCTGCACACATATCTTGTTTTTGAGAGCAATTTACTTTTGCTTGTAGTGAAATCATGTGTTCTTTTAATGTTATTACCTTCTGTTTCTTTTTTTCCCCAAAATCTCCTTCACTTCAGTATTTTCACATTCTAAATCTGTCACTTTCTCATTTGTTTCTTTGAAGAAATTTGTTACTGTGCAATCAAGTTTTTCTAATCTGGTAATTATTTCTTCTGTAAGGATCGCAATCATTGTGATTTATTTCCTTCTCTTATGTTTTTCATTTCTCTTTTGGATCATTCTGTACTACTTTGTGGTTGTGCCATTCAATTCTGGAATTCAGAAAGGTTCTATATTTGAATAGTCATTGGTTCATTTTTTCTTGTAATATTTAAGAGCGTTTTGTAGCCTCTTTGATGATTTAATACTTCCCTTTCTTTCAATTTTCATTATCTTTATTTATTTGCTTGTGTTTTGGATTTTTTAATCGAATTTTCTTCTTTTTCACATATTTGATGACTCACTGATTCCTCTCCCTGTGAGGATGGGTACATTCTTGGGTCTGGGCTACAAAACTCTTCTAATCTTATCCCATGTTGCTATCTTTACTTTTTATCAGACTTAATTTAAGTATTTTGTGGGAGTAAAAGATTTGCCAAAGCTAGGTTTTAGTTCACTTTTCTTTTTCCTTTTTAAAAAAAAATTTAGTATTATTTTATTATTCCAATTACATGTAAAGATAGTTTTCAATATTTATTTTTCTAAGATTTTGCATATGAAATTTTTTCTCCCTCTGTCTACCTCCTTCCTTCCCAAGACAGCAAGAAATTTAATATTTGTA
>JAJPUD010002147.1:149043-191580 GCA_023553655.1 Myrmecobius fasciatus
ATACTTTGTTATAAAAGATGGCTCTCCTTGTGAAAAAGGGAAGAAAGGATTTATTGCAAAATTACAGATTATGTAAAAATAATAACAAAAATAGGATGTAATAGTGGTTGGAATACCCAATCTCAGGATTCAGGAAGATTCATTTTCCTGAGTTCAAAACTGGACTCAAACAATTGCTAGCTGTGTGACCTTGGACAAGCCACTTAATTCTTTAGCTTCAGTGTCCTTATGAATAAAATGATCTGGAAAAAGAAATAACAAACCATGTCAGTATCTTTGCCAAGAAACCCCAAAAGAGGTCATAAAGTGTCAGATATGACTGAAAGTGATTGATCAACAACAAAGCAAAAAGTAAATAAATAAGGCTAAACTTTGAATTATATGAAAGGCACCACATCTGGTATCTGATAATTTAAATATTAGTTCATTTAATTCTTAATTAGAGCAAGAACAAAGATGGAAAAAGTATAATGACTCTTGACTGACTAAAGAGGTCTAGATCACTTTCCTGAGATTTCATCAAAACATACCTTCATAATAATAGAATTTATTTTGGTATATATTTTAATATCAATTACATTAAAATTTGATATATATTTAGCATTTATATACCATTTTAATCTGGTAAAACACTTTACAAATGTTATTTCATTTGACCCAAATAGCAGTACTAGTAATATCCCAACTCTATAGGCAAGGAAACCAAGATAGGCAAAACTTAAATGATTTGCCCATTATCATGCAATTAAATAAATGTGTGAGGGTGAATTCAAACTCAGGTCTTTCATGATCGTAGATCTAGTATTCTACTCATTAAGCCATGTACCTTAAATTTTCATTTAAAATTAGATCACTTAAGGGATACCTGGGATCTAAAACTTGGGATGGAAATTCCCTCTATCTCTTATTCCTTCAAAATATAAGGCAAATATATTCTTCATTTACACATAAATTATGAAATTAGATTAGAAAGCCCTGTCATTAGAGAATGACCTTGATGTTAGGACACATTGATATTTTAGGTGATGATCTTTTAATTTTTGCAAATTTTTAACATTAGTTATGGTTCAGTACCAGTACCAAGATCATTAGTATTAAGTCAAATACTTCTGTAGTCACTAGGCAGTAATTACAATGAATATCCCAACTATTTATCTATGTGTTTCATCTACAATTTGCCATCTCTGCAGTCTCTCTCTCTTTCTTCTCTTCTTCTTTCATTCTATATGAAAAGACCATAAAGCCATAAGAATTGGAGCTGGAAAGGAACTTAGAGAAATTCAGTACAATTTTGTCATTTTATAGAGAAGGAAAGTGATATCAAGAGAAAAGTGATTTATTCAAGGTCAATTAGATGCAAGTATCAGATGTAGGTTTTGAACCTATGCTCTTTGATTTCAAATTCACTTCACTGCACCAGTGATTAATCTATACAAATGACTAAGGAAAATTTAATGTTGCCATAGACGTTTTGTGTGCTACATCAAGAAAAATTTACATATTTGTGGTTTCCTTTCAACCATAAGATTTAGACCTGTTCACCCTAGGGTCTTTCTTTCTTTCTTTTTCTTTTTTTTAACGGTGTCTTATTTTTCCAAATACATGTAAAGTTAATTTTTAACATTCACCTTTGCAAAACCTTGTGTTCCAAAGTTTCTCTCCTTCCTTTCCTCCTTCCTCAAGACAGCAAGCAATCCCATATAGGTTAATCATGTGCAATTCTTGTATACATATTTCCATACTTGTTATGCTGAGCAAAAAAAAATTCAGATCAAAAGAAATAAAACAAAAAAGAAAAAAAACAAACAAGCAAACAAATAACACAAAAATGTGAAAATATTATTCTTGATTCACTATTTGATCATAGTTCTCTCTCTGTATGTGGATGGCACTTTCCATCACAAGTCTATTGGAATTTCCTTGAATCTAGATTATTTCTTTAAAACAATTTTTACTGTCATTTTTTTTAAACATTACAACAATTTCCATCTAACTTTATCCCTCTCACTCACTGAGCCCTTCCTCAATTCAGGTCAGATGACTAAGGTAGAAAACAAGCTTTTATTAAGCACCACTTTGTACTATAACAGGCATTGTGCTAAATGGTTTACAACTATTGTTTCATTTGATCCTTATGACAACTGTGGGAGAAGGGAGCTATTATTATCCTTATTTTATAATTGAGGAAAATATGGCACAGAGAGGTTCAGTATTTTGCCCAGGATGACACAACTAGCCCATATCTGAGGCTGGATTCCATTTGAATTCAGGTCTCTTCCTGATTCTAAGATTATAAAAAAGTTATGAGTCTAAGATTATGAAAAGATAGAAATCTATAGAAATACAATTGTATATAAAAACAAAACCTAGTTAAAAACAAAGAACTTTATTATTTCTACATAGGCTAATGTCTACTGCAAAGAAGAATGATGAGTGATTTAATTTATAAGGGTCCTATTTATACTTCTCTGGTAAAGGACAATACTTTCTTAAAATGAAACATATCTTGATTACAGTTGTTGCATGAAAATACTGTTTTTCTTTTCTGAAAATGTAATCTATAATGTTTGATTATAAAGAAATAAGATGGATTTCTTAAAAAACAAAGATAATTGAATTAAACCATCTAAATAAATATTTCATTTTGAAATGATCTTTGTCTTGAAAATTATTTAAAAAGAAGTTCCAAAAATATCCCAAGCAATAGAAACATGATTGAAATAAGTTTATAAAACTTCCCAAGGTTATTTCTTTGATGACAATAATGATTTGGACATATAAGTTTTCATATGTATATTTAAAAATCAGCCTCTTTACTTGATTATTTAATATACTTATGAAATCAAAGCACATAGAAAGAAGATAGGATGTTAGAGCTTCCTGTCCAACACAGGAATCTTTTCTACAATTATCTCTGATTAGAATGGTCATTCATCAAAATAAGTTACAGCTGTCATCATTGATTTAACAATGCAATTAGCAGACTGAAAAATATATGGCTGTGGGGTTATACTTTGAGTAAAGAACTCCAACCCTTTTAATATTAGCCTTGCTCTACATTAGAGTTGATGCTCTGATTAAAGTTCCATAAAAAATGTACAGAATTATAACCTACTGTATGACATACTCTATCTTGTTAAGTCTCAGACAACCAGGTTTGGATAACTAGGAGACAAAAGCAATACCAGAGACTAGACCTCCAAGTTTCTAGAGTACTTAATTAGTGCTCATTCCACTATACTTGATCTTCTAAATAGGGTAGAGGTTATTGAATTGAATCTAAAGTAGTTATCTTTTTCAACTTCAAAAATTAGTTGCCTTCCTAAAGTCAAAAAGAGACCCTGGATTTGAGTCAATTGTTAGGGTACAACTTCTTGGTCTAGACATCCCCTGGGAAAGTCCCCTCATTCTTAAATCCCTAGAGTGTGGGAAGAGAATAATGATAAAAATGACTCTTCACTGATAAGTTTCAATAGCAAAGGTAGAAGATTATAGTCTAAAACAAAAACTGTTTAAGATGACAATGGAAATACACAAAGGATCCAGATAAATATTTTAATTACTCTTACTTGCTTAATCTTTGTGCAGATGAAAATTTTATTCGTGCATGTTCTAGTATAATTGTATTTTCTCTGTAAATGCTTGGAATGTATTCATTATTATAAGATATTCTTTTCAATAGAAGAAAAATAAACTTTGAATGATGTCATTTCCTACCTGGAGTCCTTTGAACTCCATCATACCTCTAGGAAACATCCTCAGTAAATTCATCGTCCTGAGGATTGCATCAACACTGCAATGCATTTTATGAGTACCCTCTGCCCCTCTGAAATTAAAGGCTGGAAGGTTGGAGGGTGGAGCAAAGAACTCCCCTCAAAACCTTTATTTAAAGGGGTTCTGCAGGATAACTATTTCATTTCCCACTCAGGTATACTCCTTTGGCCTGGATTCCTTTCAAGTCACTGTGCCCAGTAACTTCTTTCTACTTTCCTTTTCAGCTTTCTTTTGTGTGATGTCTTTCCCCTGCCCTCCTTGGGAGCAGGAACCTCTTTCTTTTTCATATTTGTTTACCCAAGATTAACCTAGCACATGATAGGCACATTGACTGCCTGAAAATATCAATGTGTTTATTTAGTATGAAAATGAAAGGCAAAAGATGGAACACATAGCAATTTATTAGTTATTGAAGAGAAAACAAAGTTTGTTAGAAAGGTTTCTTCCATCCTTTCATCTAGTCTAGATTATTATTGCACATGAAGACACATTTTCCATCACTTCAAATCTTTTCCAGCACTTCAGTCTAGATTTTATCCCCTTGTCTTTCAGTACCAAATTCAAAATAGGAATGGAGTCCTGCTGGCAGAGGAAGTCTCACGTCTCTCTCCACAAGAATTAGACTTTGTAGATAGAAGCACTGTCCATCATAGAGGTCAGTTAGAGTCACTTAATGTACTATTAATATCTTTTGGTTACTGAATCACAAAACAGAGCATTTCAGAACTAGAAGTTACCTTAAAGGCCACCTACTCCATCACAAATGTGACCAAGCCTTCCTTCTACAATATTACTTGTAAGGAAGTCATCCAGCCTTCACCTGAAAACCTCCAGTAAAGAGGCACTCATGTACTATCTCATTAAGCAGCCCATTAAATTTTTGACAACTCTAATGGTTAGGAAGCTTCTTCCTTACATCAAGCTTACATTAGCTTTCATACAACATATACTCTTTGCTCCTTTTTTTTTTCTGACTTAAGAATAACAAGTCTAGTTCTTCATCTAGTCTTTCAAATTTTTGAAGAAGTTGATGTGGTTTAATGGAGAGAAGAGCAGAGTAAAAATATCACCTCCACTATTCTGGATACTATGCCTCTTTTAAAATAGCCTAAAGTTTCCATTTTTTTTGGTTATCATGTTCCTATTTTTGACTTAGTTTGAATTTTATTACATTCAGATCCCCAGATCATTTTCTCATGAGTTGTCTGCTTGTGCCTCCTTCATCCTATACTTCTGAAGTTTAATGTTTTAATCCAAAGGAAGATTTTTAAAATATTTCTTACTAAGTTTCAACTTATTGGATTAGTTCCATCATTCTGAACTGCTGGCATCTTTTCAGATTCTGGATAATCTACTTTTATCTTTTTTTATCAAGGCCAAGCTGAGGTTCCCCCTCTTTTGTGAAGATTTCCCTTTAACTCCCAATCATCAATAGTATTCTAATACTCTTTCTCTTTTGAATTTATCTTTTCTGTATATAAAAGTAGAATGAATTATATTAAAACTTGGGTAATGAGTTACAACTGGTAAATTTTTTTCATTGTATTAGTTATCTCTCTCATCTTCATATTGTACACATATAACATATTCCATCATTCAAAATCATTGATAAAAATATTGAACAGAACAGGGGAAAAGATAGATCATTAAGGCATTCTACTAGAAATCTCCCTCTAGGTTATTGCTAGCTTATTAATGACCTTCCAAATAGTATTGAATCTACTTTGCTATGCAATTATCTAACACATTTCTCCACTGTGCCCACAGAGACAGTGTGAGATGCCTTGTCAAATATTTTGGTGACATCTTGGTATATTAGAGTTTTCAAATGATGAGCTACAAAACTGTAGAGAGCCACAGGGTAATTGTGAGGGGTCCACTGATTTTCTTGCACACCAAGGACTGTTATTTATTTAGTGCAGGCATGCTAATAGTATAATTATTATCATGTAGAGATCTGTACTGGAGGGTTAGGGAGACTTAAAAAGACTCCTCATGCTCAAAAAGATTAGGGGCCAGCAGTTAACAACATTCCTCTAATCTACCATTCTACTTGCTGTTCAAAAGCGAAATGTTTATGAGACTAATATGATGTTTTTTGATGAATCTATGCTGGTTCTTAGTGACCATCACATCTCTTTATATTTTAGCACAGATTTTGTCAGTAATTTAAATCAACCTTGGCATATCACCTATGCTTTGTAGGATTTACCTGCTTTATGTTTAAAAAAAAATCAGAACATCTGTTATTCTCCAGGCTTTTTCTGTTTTCTTTGATCTTTCAACAAAATTATAGACAAAATCTATAGACCAAACTTGCAGGTGCTCAGCTGTGCAGTGATTTTCAGTAGAGCCTCTTTACAACTGGGAGACCAAGTGGGAATGAGGGTAAGGATTAAAGGGAGTGGAGAACAATCACTCATTGGACACAGCTAGAATTGTATTCTTTTCAACTGATTTCTCCCCCAAAAGTACTTAACCTTGGATTATATTTACCAGCATCAGGAGCTTCTCTGACTTTGGTGATGTGATGACCTACTTCGTTGGGTTGCTAGTGAAAGTTATTATAAAGTGAGAATTCTATATTATTCTATAATTAGAAATTTATGCAGTATATTGTGTCTCAATGAGTTCTACTATTATTCTTTCCTTAACCGTCTTTGGGTAAGTTAATGTGTCTTCCATTGAGTTAGTCTTTAGCAACTACCTGAGAGATTTGATTCATAACTTGTATTTCCAGGAAAGTAGCAATCGCTAAATTAGGCCTTCCAGAATTCAGCTGGCCATGTTACTGACGCTTATAATCAATGATTGGAAACTGTTCCTTTGTCTGACCAAAACTATGATATCAAGATCATTACTCTAACACTTTCATCCCACCTCCACCCTTTTGATAATTAAGGAGAAATACCCAAGGAAAACAATTTCTTCCAAGAAGACTAGTTAAGCTTTTTTACCTTTATCCAAACATGGATAAAGAATCTTTTCCTGTGCAGCTGGAAAGGAGGCAGTGACTATTCCCAGTCCCCAATTTCCTAAACATGTAATTCTCATGACTCCTTTTCTTAGTATGCTAAAATCTGCTTGTGTAAGACATTAATATTGAGCTTATGAAATAATGTTAATATTTGTTTTTCAGTCATGTGTGACTCTCCATGATCCCATTTGGGGTTTTCTTGACAAAGATACTACAGTGGTTTGCCATTTCCTTCTCCATCATTTTATAGATAAGGATACTGAGGCAAACAGGACTAAGTGAGCTGTCCAAGATCACACAGTTAGGAAGTATCTGAGGCTAAATTTGAATTCAGATCTTCCTGACTCCAGCTTGGGCACTCTATGCACTGTACAACCTAGTCATCTTATTGATAATAATACCACACAAATGCTTTCCCTTCCATTTTATCAGTTTATCCTCATGAAATCACTGAGATAGATAATTATTATTAATTTGTTTTTACAGATGGGGTACCTGAGGGCCAGAGAGGAAGTAATTTTCCAAAGTCACAAAAGAAATTACAGGTAGTCAGGATTGGAATCCCAGTCTTCTAAAATCCTAATTTTATCCTATTTTTTTTCTTCAGTTAAATGACTTCCCTAGAGTCAATGCAGTTAGTCACACTTTATCCACTGAATACCCAGGTGTCCTAGGGTTCCTGGAAATCATCGAATCTCTATTCCTCATTTAACAGGAGAAGAATTTAAGGTTATAGAGGTAACACAATTCAAACCCAAGTTCTTTGTACGTTTAGTGCTACTTGAACTGTACCATATTGTTTCTGGCACTATTTCTCCCTCTTCCCTCTGGAGGAAGGTTGACCTGATTGCCTCACAAATATATAATCTAGTAACTATAGAGTAAAAATAGTAGTGTGATAGAAAGAATACTAGGAGGAAAGTTAGGTGCCACATTGGATAGAGCACTGGCTTTACAGTCAGGAAGGCCTCAGATATTTATTTGCTGTATGATCTAGGGTAAGTTCCTTTATCCTGTTTGCCTAAGTTTCCTCATCTGTAAAATGAGCTGGAGAAAGAAATGGCAAACCATTCCAGTATCTTTGCTGATAAAACCCCAAATAGGTATCATGAAGAGTTGGACATAACTGGCAAGACCCAATAATAACAGAAACCCTTCCATTAATATGATTTATGAATTGTTTATTTAAATACATCCTGTAGATTTCTTCTTTTTCCAAAAAGATGAATTTCCATTTATCTTGTACTTTAAGTTCTATCCAGCACTTTCCTCACTATAATACCATGTGTTCAGTATTGCAGTGCAATTATTCTCTTCTCTGGAGGAAGAAAATAAAGCTTGAAGAGGTCATATCTTGCTAATGATCACTCATCTTTTAAATGGCAGCCTCAGGACTCAAATCCAAGTACTTCGACTTCAAATCCAGTTATTAAATCATTATGGGCATTATTATGGGTAGGAGAGATCAGGGAAAGAAGTAAAGAGAAGAGAAAGTAAATGAAGACTTGTTTTCTTTTTTAAACTGAATCATTCATAAGGGGGGGGAAGAATATTGTAGAGAATCATGGTCATCCTATTTATTACTTAATGACAACAACAACAATGTTAACAATTATATAATACTCCAGGTATTGTGTTAAATACAACTATTATCTCATTTAAATCACAGTAACCCTGGGAGGTAGGTGTTATTATTATACACATTTTACAGATAAAGAAACTGATGTAAACAAAAGTTAAATGACTTACCCAAATGTCTGAGGTCACATTTGAACTCAAGTCTTTCTGACTCGGCCACATAGCAGTTCTTTTGGTGCTAAGATTTTTTTTCTCTCTTTACTTTTAACTTTAATTTTTATTTCCATAGACTTTAGGAATCAAACTGGATTCCTAAATATGCCTTAAAAGAAAGTGATAGAAAGAATGAGGTATGTTTAGATATTGAATTAAATAGTTCAAAGTTATAAAAAAAGTTCATATTTCAAAAAAAAAAGTCCATTTAGGTAAATTAACATACTCAGGTAAATGACAATCAAAATTAATGCTTTTACTGATGAAGTGGTGAAATCCTATTATGGGTTTGGTTTGGAAATAGTACCCCAAAATATCTCAGACAAATGGAGGTAAACAAAAGATAGTACATTTTTGTCTTTCAGGATGATGCTTAATCAATATTGAGAAAGACAGGGAATAGAATGTGTTTTCCATTTTGTTTGATTTAAAGTTGGAGCCATCTTGAAGTGCCTTCTCTTGCCATTAAGATAAAAAATTGGACAGTGTAGTCTCTTGGTCACCATATATTTGACAATATGTTTCACACCTCATTTACCTGAAATCTATTGATATTTCAGAGTCAATATTCAAAGACTAACATCACATTTTTCACAGATATTTATCTATATTCTGTTCTGTTATTTTCTTTTTGCTTTGCTATTGCAAGTAAAAAATTAATTGACAAATCTTCCTCCACCCCCCCACTCTAGCAGAGGAATGTGCATATATATATGTAGATGTATATAGGTATATATATCTATATCTATATCTACATATCTATATATCTATATATATGTTTTGCATGTATATACTCATATAAGCACCCACTTTGGAAAATGTTTATGTTGGCCATGTACTCTTTACTTCACCTGCTCTCAATGAATAATATTAAATCTTTTGAAGAATAGTAATCACTTGATCATTACTAATCTTAATGAGATATAATCCATGCAGTTGAATTCCAAAAAGCTTTGACATTAAATAGTGTTAATTTGGTGATTATATGACAGCAATATTATAATGCACTGTGAATCCAGAAGATTCCAACTCTGTCACTAACTCTATCTGTGATTGTGGGAAATCACTTAATCTCTTTGGCTCTTCATTTCCTCCTGAGAAAAATGAGGACTTTGAAATAGATAATCTTTAAAGTCTATTTCAGTTCAAAATATCTATTTCTGTTCAAAAATCTCCATTTCAATTCAAAATCTATGATCCTATGTTCTCTGAGGAAACTTCTAGCTCCAAAAAATCTATGATTCTGTAAGTGTTGCAAATTTTTGTTTGTTTTTCTAAGATTTTACCCTTATGATTAATAAGATTCATGATTCTGTGTTCCAGAGTTTGCATGTTTTGACTTCTGTTTTTATATCTATTTGCTTATATAGAAAAATGTGGGTATTTGTAACTATCTATGTACAAAGATGTATTTATCTTTACATTATACCTGGAGTCCAGTTCTCCAAAGACCCTTTCTGGATTGTTTTTTTTTTTTTTTTTTTTTTTTGCTGAGGCAATTGAGGTGACTTGCCCAGGATCACACAGCTAGAAAGTGTTGTGTCTGAGACCAGATTTGATCTCAGGTCCTCCTGACTTCAGGGCTGGTACTCTGTCCATTGCACCACCTACCTTCCCCTGGATTGTTTTTTTCTTGTATAAATCTATATGGGATCTGCCCCTATGAGTTTACAATAGCAACCTTTGGTAATGTCGGATGATTAATACATAACTCTAGACATAAATTATTTGAATTTCACTTGTTACTTGGAGAATTGTAGTCACAGAATAGATACAGGAAGACAGAGAATAAACACAGAAAAGGAGCAAGAAAGAAATCTGTATTAATACTTAAGTCAACATGCATTTATTAAGTGCTTATTGTATACCTGGTACTATGCCTAGTGTAAGGAAACAAATATAAGCAAAAATTAAAATTGTCCTTGCACTCAAGTACCTTTTATTTTAATGAGTAAGACAATACATAAAAGGTAGTTGAAAAGTATTGGTCTAGGAAGAGAAGGGTGAACATAACTGTGAATGATGATAGACTCTTGGGGAAGTGGGGCAAAAAAAGGCCTTGAAGCACTGAGAATGGCTCCCCAGGGCACTTTCTCCAACTGGTATCCTCTGGTAGAACTCATTGAAAGGGAGAGAGAGCAATTAGAAAGTCAAAGTGGCCCAGGGTTTTCTAGTATTTTGTTGTTGTTAAATTTTATTTTTCTATTAAAAGCATTTATTTTTTCTCCTTTTGACTTTTCCTCACCCCAATGAAGTGAGGAAAATGGAAAAAGACAAACAAAACTCTTGTAATAAATATTCACTTCAGACAAAACAAATCACACATCGACCATGCTTAAAATTATGCATACTTAAATGGTAAAATGTATAAATGGCTTGATTAAAGAAAAGGAGATAGAAGTTTCTCTAAAGACAATAACCCACTTATATTAGCACTTCTATCCCCCCCCCACTCCCCATCTCCAAGGCCATTTACTAACATTAACTAGTTAGTATTCATAGGACCCCTGAGAGGTAAATATTATTATCTTCCTTTTATGGGAAATTAGAGAAGATAGGTTAAATGATTTGCCTGGGGCATAAAAGAATTCAGAATTAAAGCTGGAACTGTAATTCAAACTGCTTTTCTTAGCAAAGAAAAGAGTAAGTGAAAAAAAATAGCAACATTAAGCTTCTGTCACCTGTAAAATGGGGATAAAAATAGCTCCTACTTGAAAGAGTTGTGAGATACAAGTGAGATAATTTACATAACAAGTTTTGCAAACCTTAAAGTGCTCAATAAATAAGATGTATCATTATTAGTAGTAATATATTTCTTTCTTCCTATATTTGCTATAATAGATTGTGTAGCATACTATGTTATCTTAAGTGCTTAATAATTCTTTGCTGAATTATTGTACACATTTTACATATTTTTAGTGTACTTAAGATTTTAAATTTTGCTTTTCACATCTGTATAAGAGATAATAATACCTGTAGTACTTTTTTTTTCTTCAAAAGGTTGTTGTTAAGGTCAAATTAAATAATATATGTAAAGCACTTTACATAATTTAAAGAGTTAAGTAAATTCCAGTCATTATGATTACTATTATTATATTCAATCACTGATGAAAAGAACCAAAAATCTCTCTGAAAAGCTGAACATCTAGTCTATCTCTCTTCCTCCAAGGAAGAGGGTATACATAATTTTTTCAGAGAAGAAGGTAGTTATCAAGTTGTTAGAAGTCTCCAAGAGCTGAAATGTTAGATTCTCTCCAGGGAGAAATACCACTCAGGCTGTCTTTAATATGCTAAATTTAGGAGGAAAGTTTGTTTTTTAACATCAGGAGATTTTTGCATTGCATAATAATTTGAATGATTTAATTTTTTTGACTGAATTTATTGATATTTTGATTATTGAATGCATATGAAGTAATTACCAAACTTAATATTTAAACTAAATTCTTTATATTTCCCACCTATTTTATTTTTAAAAAATTCAATTTTATTTTATTTTCAGCTTCACTTTCTTTCCCTTCCACCTTTCCTCTTCTCCACAAGAGAAAACAACAAAAATAAAACCCCTTTTATAAATGCTTATAATTAAGTTAACAAATTTATGTGTTGGCCACATAAAAAAAGAAGCCTGCATTCTGAATTTATACTTCATGCTGAGGATATGAGAAGAATATTTCTTTATACATTCCTTGGAATTGTGATTGGTTGCTTGCATTGTGTTTCTTTTCTCATTATTTTTTTCTTGTAGACACGATTTTTCTTGCACAACAATGATAAGTGTGGAAATATGTATACATATATTTGACCTGTCAAGTATTTTAACATAATTAACATGTAGTTGATATCCTGCCATCTAGGGGAGGGGTGGAAAGTAGGGGGGAAAATTTGTAACAGAAAGCTTTGTAAGGGTTAATGTTAAAGAATTACCCATACATATGTTTTGCAAATAAAAAGTTTTAATAAAAAAATGGTACTCAAAAAAAAAAAGGAATTGTGATTGGTTATTTTGCAAATCAAAGTTCCTAAGTATCTCAAAGTTATCTTTTAAATTGTGTGGCTATTTTGTAATTTTTTTCCAGATTCTTTTCAGTTCATTCATATCAGTTCATACAAATCTTCCTAGATTTCTCTGATATTTAATATTCTTATGCTATCTTTGTTCAGCTATTTCACAATTGACACCCATTCAGTTTCCAATTTTTGGCCACTACTAAAAGAACTGCTATAAATATTTTTGAACATATGGGAACTCAATCTAGTAGTTACGTCTTTGCATCAAAGAATATACATAGCTTAGTGGCTTTTTAAAAAATGTAGCTACAAATTGCATTACAGATTATTGTATCAGTTAACAATTTCACCAACAATAGGTTAATATACTTTTTTCCCCAAAGTGCTTCTACCCTCAGTATTATTCTTTTCCATTTTTGTCAACTTTGTCAATCTCATGGGTGTAAAGTAGCATCTCAGAGTTGTCTTAATTTGCAATTCTCTATTAGAAGATTAGAATATTTTTTCCCTTTCTGGCCTTAATTGTTGTAATTTCTTTCTCTGAAAATTGCCTATTCATATCCTTTGATTATTTAGCATCTGAGATTGGATGACCCATATGTGTAAATTCAAATCAGTTCCTAAATGTCTTAGAAAGAAAATCTTTATTAGAGAAAGTTGCTACTAATATTTCCCCATTCTCATTTTAACTACATTCCTTTGTACAAAAATTTTAAATTTTATGTTATCAAAATTGTCCACTTTGCCACTTCTGATCCTCTCTATTTCTTTTTTGGTCATACATTCTTCCCCTATCTATAGAACTTACAGATAATTTTTTTCATTGCTCCTTTAATTTGATCAAATACTAGACTATTATGCTTATATGCTTCAGAATATTGTATACCTAACCTGTTCCACTGATCTACTTCTCTATTTTTTACCTACTACCAACTTATTTTGATAATTATTACTTTACACCATAGTTTGAGACCTAGTACCACTATCCCTTCCTTCCCACTTTTTTCATTAATTCTTTTGATAGTCTCGAAATTTTGTTGTTCCACATAGATTTTATTCTTTTTTTTTTCTAGCTCTAAACTAATCCTTTATTAGTTTCGGTGGCATGCCACTGAATAAGCAAATTAATCAAGATAGTATTGTCATTTTTATTATATTGTCTCTACCTACCCATGAGCAATTAAAATTTCTATAGTTATTAGATTCTTCTTTCTTTGAGTAAAATGTGTTTTGAAATGGAATAATAATATATAATAATAAATAATAAGTTCATATACTTTATGTGTATGTTGGCAGGTAGATTTAGAAGTATTTTATATTGTCAGCCCTTATTTTATTAAAATTTCCCACCAGGTCTGCCCCTTTATTTTCCCTGTTTCTCTAAAGAATAGAGTATCCTTCTAGGAGGTTCACAATTTTGTTCATCCTTGACTACTATGCCTCATGTATACATTCAGTAGTCAAATCTTTCAGTTCTACCTATACTATCTCTCTCAAATTCATTTCCTTTCTCATTAGCTTTATTTTTGTATTTTCAATATATACATACACACACAACTACTCACACATAACTATCATTAATGACTCTTTTTTGAATATTTTAGCCTTCAAACTATTGGTCATCTTTATTGATATTCAGCTTCCTTGGTCTTACTAGATACCCTTTTCAATACCTACTTTAGTGGATATAGATGAATACGTTTTCTCCTATTTCCATTTTAAGGTAATTTATTTAAAAAGAAGTCATATCTATACTAGTGGGAGATCTCAACCTTGTTTTATCAGAACTAAATAAATCAAACCACAAAATACATAAGAAAGAAGTTAAGGGGGTAAATAGAATTTTAGAAAAGTTAGGTATGATAGAAGTTTGGAGAAAATTGAATGGGCACCAAAAGAAATATGCTTCTTTCTCAGTGATAGATGGAACCTACACAAAATTGACCATGTATTAGGGCATAAAAACCTTAAAATTAAATGCAGGAAAGCAGAAATAGTAAATGCATCTTTTCCAGTTTGTGATACAATAAAAATTACATGTAATAAACGATCAGGAAAAAATAGAGCAAAATTATTGAAACCCAAATAGTCTAATCCTAAAGAATGATTGGTTGAAATAACAAATCATAGATACAATCGATAATTTCATCTAAGAGAATGATAATAATGAGACAACATATCAAAATTTATAGGATGTAGCCAAAACAGTTCTTAGGGGATAATTTATATCTCTAGATGCTTACTTGAATAAAATTTAAAAAAGAGAAGATCAATTAAATGATTATGCAACTAAAAAAGCTAGAAAAGCAATAAATTAAAAACTCCCAATTACATGATAAATTTGAAATTCTGAAAACAAAAGGAGAGATTAGTAAAACTGAAAGTAAGGAAACTATGGAATTAATAAACAAAACTAAGAATTGGTTTTATGAAAAAATTAACTAAAATTTATAAACCTTTAGTTAATTTGATTAGAGAAAGGAGAGAAGAAAATCTAACTGCCAGTATCAAAAAAGAAAAGGGTGAACTTTCCACCAATGAAGAGGAAATTAAAGCAACAATTAGGAGTGATTTTGCCCAACTGCCCAACTATATGCCAATAAATCTAATAATCTAAGTGAAATGGGTCAATACTTACAAGAATATAGGTTGTCTAGATTAATAGAGGAAGAAAGTAATTACTTAAATAATTCCAATTTAGAAATAGAAATTGAACAAGCTATTAGTCAACTCCCTAAGAAAAAAAATCTCCAGGGCCAGATGTATTTACAAGTGAATTCTACCAAACATTTAAAGAATAATTAATTCCAATACTATGCAAACTATTTGGAAAAATAGGAAAAGAAGGAATCCTACCAAATTCCTTTTATGACACAGATATGGTACTGATACCTAAATTAGGTAGGGTCAAAACAGAGGAAGAAAATTATAGGCCAATTTCCCTAATGAATATTGATGCAAATAAATATTCTAAATAAAATATTAGCAAAGAAATTACAGCAAGTTATCATCAAGATAATACACCACGACCAAGTAGGATTTATACCAGGAATGCAAGATTGGTTCAATATTAGGAAAATTGTTAGCATAATTGACTACACCAATAGCAAAATCACTATTGATTAGAGAAATGCAAGTTAAAACAACTCTGAAGTACCACCTCATACCTTTAGATTGGCTAAGATGACAGGAAAAGATAATGACAAATGTTGGAGGGGCTATGGGAAAACTGGGACACTAATGCATTGTTGGTGGAGTTGTGAACTTACTCAACCATTCTGGAGAGGAACTTGTAACTATGCCCAGAGATCTATCAAACCATGCATACCCTTTGGCCCAGAAGCATCTCTGTTGGAACTGTATCCCAAACAGATCATAAAAAGGGAAAAGGACCCACATGTGCAAAAATGTTTGTAGCAACCCTTTTTGTAGTGGTAAGGAATTGGAAACTGAGTAGATACCCATCAGCTGGAGTATGGCTAAATAAATTATGGTATGTGAATGTTATGGAATATGATTGTTCTATAAGAAATGATAAGTAGAATGATTTCAGGAAGGCCTAGAGAGGGAGTTTTATGACCTGATGCTAAGTGAAGTGAGTAGAACCAAAAGAACATTGCACACATTAACAGCAAGATTATGCAATAATCAATTCTGATGGACTTAGCTCTTTTCAACAATGAGGTGACTCAAGTCAATTCCAGGAGACTTGCCATGGAGAGAGCCATTTGTATCCAGAAAGAGGATTGTTGGGACTGAATGTAGATTACAACATAGTATTTTCACTTTTTTTTGCTGTTGTTTGCTTGTCTTTTGTCTTCTTTCTCATTTTCTTTTCCTTTTTTATCTGATTTTTCTTGTGCAGCATGATAATTGTGGAAATATATATAGAAGAGTTTCATATGTTTAACATATATTGGATTACTTGCTGTATAGGGGAGGGGATGGAAAGAAGGGAGGGAAAAAATTTGGAACACAAGGTTTTGAAAAGATGAATGTTGAAAATAATTTTTGTGTATATTCTGAAAATGAAAAACCATTATTTTTTTAAAAAGAAGTCATTAATTTCTACATTTGTTTGACAGTGTATTTATAAAACTTGTTCATTTATATACTGAGGAAAAATCAGTATAGCAATGGATAGTATATATACTTCCAGTCAAAAAACCTGGTTTTAATATCCTTCTCCCTGGCACTTACTAGCTCTTTTATCCTTGATCTTCTTGAAATATCAGTCCCTTCATATTTAAAGTGGACATAAAGCATCTTTCCTGTTTTACATGTAGTTATGAGTATTTAATGAGATAAATTATGGGAAGTCACTTTATAAACTATGAAGTACTATATAATATAAGCTATTATGAAGGAAAAAATTCCAGATTAGTCAATTAAATGTAGGAAGAGACAGTTTCTAGATAACCAAGGTCAGAAAAAATGCTTAAATCCATCAGAATTATTGAAATATGTATACAGATACATTTATGTGTGTCTAATACATTCACACTCATATATATATTATATACATATACATACATAACCTTGGTATTCTGAATAATGAGTTGGTAATTTCATCTTATAAAGTTGTTAATTTGGAATGCTACAAACTTGTGACACTATTTTGATAATTATATATCAACATGTTTCCATTGATTAGATCAAGTGAAGACATTTTGAATACTGTGAATAAATTCACTTACCTTGGCAGTATGCATAGGGACTTCTACATAGATGATAGGTTGATACACAGTTCCAGAGCTAGCTCAGCAATCAGGAGTTTCTGAAGGAAAGTGTGGAAGAGAAAAGATATTAGGCTTCATCGAACTAAAGGTCTACAGAGCCATTATGTTTACTTCATTATTGTTTGCCTGTGAAACCTTGATAGTATTGATAGTCTACTACTACTATGCTAGGAGATTGAACCACTTTCACTTGAATTGTTTTAGGAAAATTCTGAAAATTACTTAGCAAGTACGGGACACTGAGGTCTTCTCTTGAACTGAACTGCCAAACATTCAAACTACTGCAGAGAGCATAATTTCTAGGGGTGGGACACATAGTCCTAGTGCCAAATATATGTTTACCTAAAAGATGGTTTTTATGGAAAACTCACCCAAGGCAAGAACTCACAAGGAAATTTTAAAAAGTGGTACGAGGACATTCTTATGATTACTCTGAAGAAATTTAATATCAATTGTTAGACCTGGGAGATGCTAGTAACAGGATAGTTCAAGATGGTGTGCTTACATCAAAGAAGGTGCTGTGTTCTATGAACATAGAATGGTAGTAGCAAAAAGCACATGTGAGATATGCATATATAGAGACATGTCCATTCTAAATGAAACAGACTATTTGTGCCCACCTTGTAGAAGAGTTTTCAGAGTTCACACTGAATTGATTAACCACAGTCAAACATATTGTAAATTGATCCCAAGATCATGACGTTATTGATGATCTTCAAAAAATGAACAACAATAATCCTTTCTAATCCCATGCATTTTATTTTATGAATTTAAAACATTGTTCTGGGAAGAAGTCAAAAGACTTTATCAAACTACCAATTAAACTATCCATGACACAAAAAAGTTGAAACCTTTGATATAGAAAATTTCCAGGGTAGAAATTACATCATCAACTTGTGTTATTATTTTAAGAGTTGAATTATTTGGAGGCATTGAGAGGTAAAGTTATATGTCTACTATGGCAGGAATTGAACTCATGTTTTCCTGATTCCAAAAACATTCCTACTCTACACTATTTCTCCCATTCAATTGAGATAATTGATTCATTTCTTTGTTTCATTGTCTTATTGGTAAGGTTATTAAAGTCCTTTGAATAGATCCACCCTATCCTTAGCACTGATATATAAAGCATTTTATTTCTCAAGCCATTAATTTCATTTCCAAGGAATGGGTCATGGACATGGTCAGCCACAACAATCAATTTAATGGCCATGGATTGAGGTAACAGGTAAAGGTAGCTTAGCTGAAAGGAAAAGATAATCAAACTGTCTTAAAGGCAATTAAATCCATGGTTCTTCATAAAAAAGCAAATAAAGCCATTTTGGACATGACTATCACCAAATCATTGACTCAACCAACTTTGTTCTTTTCATTTCCAAAATCTTTTTAAGGATATATTTAGTTTTTGTTTTTATTTTAAAGCAAAATATCATATATTGCAAATTAGTTCTAAAGATAATCTAAAAGAAAAATACTCTAATAAAATGGCTTTGCTAGGTCTAACTCAGTAGCATGGCAGCTTTAAACTCTCACTTAAAATATGTCCCTTCAATATAAAAAAAAAGAAGAAGAAGAAAAATGATGGGTATTCAAATGATTGACAGTCTTTCCAAATAGAAGTGTTGCTATAATTAAGCAATAATGTATGAGTGAGTGTACATTATGACAAATTGGAAGCTTGGTTGATTAGATTGAGCATATAAGCTGTCAGTATAATTATCATATTTTAATCATTTTTCTCCATTTTTTATAACAGCATTGTCTTCAGCTCCATTTGGTGCTTATTAGATTGATATTCTAAGAGGAATTGTACAACATAAAACATGTCCTTTAACAGGATGAACTTTAGATAAGACTTCAGTTATGTCTATAAACATTTATAATGATTGCTGTTGTGCGTCTACTTTCTTCTGTGGGCTGCATTTCATTTTAGACCATGTTGAATTTTCCTTTCTAAAGAGAAATATTTTAATCTGGAAATTTCTTATCTTACTACACACACACACACACACACACAAATGTATTATGTGTATTTAAGTATATATTTCTTTTCTCCAGAAAGAAACTACTTTAATCTTAGAATATCCTACTGCATTATATACATATAAGTATATATCATTAGCATTCATGTACATATATACCATATTTATTACCATACATATGTGTAAATATATATACAAACACACATATTTACATATATCACATATACATATAAAGAAATATGGATATATACTTACATACAAGCACCATATGGTAGGTATTCTATATATAGATTACATATCTGTGTGTCTGTGTATATATACACACATATACACATTATATATGTATATATGAACATACATACCTATATTTACAGTGCATTACACAAACACACATATGTAGGAAGTATATACATACACATAGTAGCAGTTAAATGTTCACCCATTGGTACATAGCTAGCCTGAGATTGAGATAGAATTTGAACTCCTTGTATTCTTAGAATCTTTTAACATTGGTACCTAGTCTGTTTTTCCCTGTCACCTTTCTGGTTGTTTTCTTCTTCCTGAATTTTTCTGACACTACTTTCCTGGATCTCCTCTCACATGTCTGACTGATTCTTCTTATTTTCAGTCTATTTTGCAGGGTTGTCATTCACCTCTTGCCTTTGATGTGTTAGGGTACTTCTGAAATCTGTCCTGGGTGATGCCCTATTCTCTCTTTATTGGTGATCTCATCAAGTCCAGGGGCTCAAAAGATCATGGGAGTATGGGACAAAAAACTTAAAGCCTGGAGATGAGCTAGTCTAACTTTTTTTTCTACTAATGATGAAGCTGAAGTCTAAGGAGCTCAAGTCACATAAGTGTGGAAAATCACAGGTTCCAAATGGCTGAGTTGGAATTTGAATTTGGGCTCTGACTCAATGTTCAGCAATCACTCTGTGGTATTATGTCACCTCTTTTGGTCCAACTTTTATTTTTATGCAGATGACTTTTCAATATTTTATACACACTCCTTATCTTGCTCCTCTCCTCCTTTCCCAACTCCCCTAATTCTGTTAAAGGAATCATTATTCTTAAAAACATTACTCAACTGCAACCTTACAACTTGGACTTCTTCCCTCCATATTGAATCAATTGCCAAGGCTAATTGATTCTATCTCCACAATATCTCTCCTATCTGCCTTATTTTTTACACTCATACACATATACTCAAGCCATTACCTCTCACATGGACTATTGTAACAGCTTACAAATAAGTCTCTCTGTATTTAACCTCTCCTTCTATAAACCATCCTTCACACAATTGCCCAACTTGTGTTTTTTAAGTATAGGTCTGACCTATCTATCTGTTCATCAACCATCTATTCAACAAACTCTACTGGCTTGAAGAAAATCCCATACAAACAATTGATTTTTCTTATCATTGTGGAAGCCTAGTATGGTCTAATGACTGGGATGGGAATGCAGTACATCTTTCTTCTCATGAGTGTATTAAGACAATTTCAGGATAAGCAAGATGATTTCAGAGAAGCCTGGAGAGACTTATATGAACTAATGCTAAGTGAAATAAGCAGAACCAGGAAATCATTGTACATGGCAACAACAAGATTATACAATGATCAAGTCTGATGGATGTGGCTCTCTTCAACAATGAGATGTTTTAAACCAGTTCCAATGGTCTTGTGAATTATCTACACCCAAAGAAAGGTCTGTGGGAACTTAGTGTGGTCCACAACATAGCATTTTCGCTCTTTTTGTTGTTGTTTGCTTGCATCTTATTTTCTTTCTCATTTTTTTCTGGTTTGATTTGATTTTTCTTGTATAGCAAGATAATTGTATAAATATGTATGCATATATTGTATAAATATGTATGCATATATTGTATAAATATGTATGCATATATTGGATTTAACATATTCTACTACCGTGTTTAACAAATGTTGAACTACTTGCCATTTAGGGGAGGGGGCGGGGAAAAAGGGGGAAAATTGGAACACAAGGTTTTGCAAGGATTAATGTCAAAGAATTATCCATGCATATGTTTTGAAAAATAAAAAGCTTTAATAAAAACAAACAAACAAAAAGACAATTTCAGGAATCTTCTTGAACAGTGATGACAAAAACAAAATATTTATTATGTTTTTATTATTTATTATTATTAAGATATAGTACAAACTCAGATAATAGTTTATGCATTTATGATTTGCCTACTTGTATCATAGGAGGTCACATTGGCATGAAATATAATGGGAATTAGTAGAAGTAATTCAGTCAACAAACATTAAGTTAATTCTTACTATTGGCCACATACTATGCTAAGTGCCAATGATGTAAGTCAAAGAAAAAAAGAACGTTTGTCCTCAAGAAGCTTACAGTTTAAAGGGAAAGAAGAGATGTAAATAATTAGGTACATGTAAAATATATTGTGAATAATTTCATAGGGGATGGCACTTAGGCTTAAAAGAAGTCAGGGAAACTTGTGTGCAGAGATGATGGATCAGAGTATTCCAGTCATTGGAATCATCCACTGGAAAAGTATGGAGTAGTGGGTTAATGTAACCAGCAAATTTGCCTGGCATTTGAAGCTCTCTGCAATTTGGTATCATTCTATCTTCCCAGCCTTAAGTTGTACTATATATTTTTTGTCCTTGTGAGATTGGACTATTCACAATTCTCAAAACACATCTTGTGCTTTCCTGCCTTCATGAACATTCTGCCTCCTTTGCCTAGAATGTCCTTCTCTCCTACTCTTCTGAATACAACTAATCACACACTCAAACATCAATGAGGCTTTATTAAACACTATTGTATGCCAAATACAGAGCTTATAGACAAAAATAAGGTAGCTCTTGCTTTCGAGTACTTTACAATCTTCAGTGAAATGCAACATTCCATGGGAAAAATATAGTAAACATGCAAAACAAATACGAATTAGATGCTAATAATAGAAGGAATTAAATCAGAGGATAGCACTTAAATTGAACCTAGACAGCAGAAACTTAGACAGTTCCAACAAGTAGAAGTGAAGAGGGATAGAATTTTAAGAAGGGAACAGAATGTCTGTTCAAAGGCACAGAGGTGAGAGATGGAACATTGTGCAACAGGCATAGCAAGTAAGATGAAACATTTTGCATATAAGGGGGCAGTAATGGACAGTTAGCCTAGAGAAGCATTTTAGAACTGGATTATGAAATATTTTACATAAGAAACCAAAGTATTTGTATGTTGTCTTAAAGGCAATTAAAGCTTTGTAAGAGAGTAACATGCTCTGGAATATTAATTTGGTAGCTGTGTGGAGGACAGATTGGGGAGCAGAAAGTCCAGATGCAAGGAAGACCAATTAGGAAGCTATTGTAAATAAAGAGTGGCATGGAAATTGAAAGGATCTCAAAACCTAGAAGAAAACCAAAAATTTTAAAAAAGAATAACCAAAAAGTAAGCATAACTCTAATCAAAGAAATGAAAAACCAATGATTCCAGAGGACTATGGATGAAATATCTTACCCATCTCTGCCAGAATGGCAAAGGACTTAAAATGCAGAATAAGACATATATTTTTTTGGACATGGCCAACTTAGGAATTTGTTTTACTTAACTGTGCACATTTGTTATAAGGTATCTTTTCCCTCTTTTTGTTGATCAATTAGGATGAGTAGGAGGTGAAAATAAATACTTGTTATTTGAAGAAAATAGAAATAAAGATTAAAAAGCATCCTCAAACATTGTGGATTGTTATAGTGAATTAAATTTGCTAGGAAAAAGATCTAAAAATATACACATATTCAATCTTTATCACAATGAATTTTAATGGAATCTGAAGCTATATATCTTTTTCTTTCACCTTTATATTGCTATGTAGTTCAGTAATAATTTACTCCATAGATAATATTAGTTTTGTGGCTATCAAAACTGGAGTATTTAGAGAATACAATTGAAATAAGGTTACATCTTTTAACATTTTATAAATATTCAACAAGTGAACTTGCCAGACACCTCTTCCATCTCTTTTTTGACTCTCCTCTTCACCCTCCATCCCCAGCATTTTAATTGTTTTCCTCTTTATCATATTTGATTTATCTTATATTTTAGTTGTTTATGGATTCATGCCACCTTTCTCCTACTCCTGTGTGCTTATAAGCTCTTTGAGTGAAGGGTCTAAGTTTTATTCATTTCTGAGTAAGATACATTGCCTAGAACAATACCTTTACTATATCTGGCATATATTAAGCAGTTTTTGAATAAGTGTTCCATTAGCTTGCTAAAAATTCATAAATTCTTTTTACATTTTGAAAACAAGTTCTATGTCTATTCAGAATAACAGATTTTTTCTCTGTGGATGTTGTTGCTGTTGTTTTCCTTTGTTCTTGAAGAGGACCATGATATTAGGGAGGTGATGCTGTGACATGCAAGTAAATTGGATTTAAGTGAGGGAGGACTGGGCAAGGTCACCTGTCTCACTTTTCCCTTCAAAACCATCTGAGTCAAGTGGCCAGATATAGATCAGGACAATTGGAGAGGGCCTTGGATGCAATGGGAGATCTTGGCCTTTTTAACCTAAGGTTTGACTAAGGCTGCCCCCATTCAGGGATTAAGGCTAGATAGCAATAGAGGCATAGAAGCTCCTTGTTTATCTAATTTCCCCCCTCAAAAAATTCAAATAAATAAATGAATAAATAAATGAATCTGGGAGGGGAAGACCCTCAGGGTTTCTGACCAAAGAAGAAATCACTGCAATTTACATTAAATCTGAGTCAACCAGGACCCAAATAATCACCAAGTGGGGCTTGACCTAGGATCTATTGGTGGCCAATTAGAATCAGATTGTTTTTGGTTTAAGGTCTGGTCCTTAAGAAAGAAATCTAGCCAAAGTTATCTTGGGAGGGTTCTGAATTGCAAAAAAGAATGGATGACCTGCAGTCTTCTCTTATGGCTGCTGCTAAATCTTGTACAATTTTAATTGTAGCATCAGTGTTTTTTAATTGGTATTTTTCTTGTTTTTTGCAAAATTTTCTCTTTGATCTGGAGGTTTCAAAATTTGGCAATGATATTCCTATGTGTTTTCCACAAAGAATCTCTTTGAAGTGACGATTGATGGATTTTATATATCTCTTCTTCCCCTCCTGTTCTATCACTTTAGGACAATTTTCTTGGACTATTTCTAGTATTGTTGTATCAAAGTTCTTTTTTTTCTGCTCATAGTATTCAGGTAGTTCAATTATTCTTATATTTTCTCTTCTTGATCTGTTCTCCAGATCTGTTGTTTTTCTGATATTTAACATTTTGTTCTATTTTTTTCATTTTTTATATATTTTTTATTTCTTGTTCTCATAGCTTCACTACCTTCCCCTTTCCCAATTCTAATTTTCAAAGAGTTATTTTCATCTTTCAGACTCTGTATCTCCTTTTCTAGTTGATTACCTTTTTCCCATAATCTTGTTTTTCTTGAATGGTTTTTATTTTTATTTTTTAGTTTTTCCTCGATGTCTCTCATTTTTTTTTTAAAATTTGAGATCTATAAATTCTCTCTGTGCAGGGAGTTATTTAACATTGTTCTTGGGGGTAGAAGCTTTTTTTTTTCACATCAATGTCCTCCTATTCTCTCTTCCCATAGAAGGTTTCTGTGGTTGGTTTCTTCTTTGTCAGCTTTTTTAAAAATGAGAAATATTAGTGTAAGCACCCCTAATAGTGAGGTGGGGGGATGGTACCTCTGACTTAACTTCAGCTCTCCCTTCTGACTTGGAACCCCAAACCAAGAGCTTCCCACACCTGCAAGTGTCCACAGTCAGCAGTATCCCTGCCCCACTGCCTCTGCACACACAGATGTGCTGGTTCTTTCCACCCAGGCCCCTATTTCTGCAGTTCAAGTCGTCCTGGTATTCCTGATCAACTGAGGTTCCTTCAGTCTTCCTGGATTCAGACCCCTGACTCCTCAAGCAGTTTGGGAGGTGAAAGTCTGTGTGGTCCCAGCTAAGGCTCCAGCCACAACCAGCTAGCCCCAGGGCTCCCCACTGGATGTTTCTGTGGAGCTAGCTTGCAGGTGTTTGCATTTCTCATGGGTTAATTCCTGGTTCTGGTGTCTTTCTTCAGATTCTCAGGGGATCTCTGTTCTGCCCCACATCTTCTAGATTTTTCACCAGTCTATGTTCACCCTGAAGCACAAATTTATTGTGTTTGGGGGGAAATGTGGAGAGCTTAAAATTTACCAACCTACTCTACCAACTTCCTTAGAATCCTCTTCCAAACTGAGTCTTAAACTTAAGCATCCTAATATCCAAGCCAGGGTTCTTTCTTTTCTATAAGACACTTACAGACACTCTATAAGACACGTAACTGGGTACATCCTGGGGAAAGATAATTATCTTCAACTTTGTATTAGAACAAAGCTTCTTAAATTGTGAGTTGTGATCCCATAGGTGGTTGTGCAACTGAATGTGTTTCAAGAAAAATTTGTCAACAATAAAAGGTTTTTGAATACAATGACCAAAAACTATTTCTAACTCAAAATCTAAATCAAAAGCATAACAAATCCAAGGTGTTTCTGGCAGCACTTGTCCATGTTGCTTGGTGTGACTTCACTGAATCCTTATTTATGAACACACAACATGTACACTTTGTTTTTTTTATTTTTATTAAAGCTTTTTATTTAAAAACATATGCATGGGTAATTTTTCAACAATGACCCTTGCAAAACCTTCTGTTCCAAAATTTCCCTTCCTTCCCCCCACCCCCTCCTCTAGATGGCAGGTAGTCCAATAACATGTACACTTTGTACTGCATTGTACTTATATGTGTACACTGGAAATGTTGCTTCTTGGCTCAGATTTGAGACAGGGCCATGTAAAAATTTCTTGGGTGAAAAGGGGTTGTGAGTAGAAAAAAAGTTTAAGAAGCCCTGTATCAGACTACTTCTTGGTGACTAGGTGGTATGGTGAATAGCACTTCAGATCCTTACTATTTGATCCTGAAAAAGTCACTTAAGCCTCATTGCTTCTAAAAAATCCCTGAATGCCTAAAAAAAACCCAACAACAACAACAACAACTCTTAAACAAACAAACAAACCAAAAAAATAAGAAAAGAGAGGGAAAAGCTTTAGTGCAGAAATAACTTTAATCCATATAACTTCTTAGCAATAAAGAATTTAATGTAATCAATAGGAAATGAAAGGAAGTTTCATAGGAAGAGGAAAATGTACTCCAAAGAAAAGCAAGGAATTGGAGTTTCACAGAGTAATGAGCAAAATATACAGTCATTTTCTGACCATATACCAGTTAATTTAGAGTTAATGAAGCTAAAAACATAGATTCAGTTCCTATCTGTTGACTTCATTATTTCACAGATGCTGAAAGCATTCTTGGAGCCAAGTGAGCACTTCACAAATAAATATCATTGGTCCAACGAGAACAGGTGAGGTAGGGTGGTAATTCAGGGCCCATCCATCACCCCATTAGTATAAAAAAACCGCAGAAGAACCTCCATTATATTCAATTGCACCATCCTAAGGATGACCAAAATGAGTCTAACAACTGGTCAACCCACTGGAAAAGACATTCTGCATGGTTGGTTAACATCACACAGGACACATTAATCAAGTAAATTTTTTTTACTTCTTATTTGGTTTTCGTTTAATTGTAGAGAGTGGTAAGTGAAGAAATTCCTTCACCAAAGTATAGAGATAATATGTGGGCAACTTAAAATCTTAAAGAACTATCTGGGACATGGAGAAGTTAAATATCCTGCTCTTGGTTAAACATTCACACGTCACATGAATCTTGACTCTGAAGCTAGGTCTCTACCATGTTGTTTCTCCCTTCCAATAGAAATGTATAAGAAAAAACACTGCAATAAATAGTGAGCTCTCAGTCTTAACTGGAAGCAGAAAAGACAAGTATTGTAACACCTTTATCCCAGGACAGTTAACAGGAAGAGTGAAAGGAAGTTAGGCATTTTTCATGAAACCACAGGGTATAGCATTGAATAAACTGGTCAAGGGGTGGTTCTGTCTCATGTTGAATATTTCCTTAATAAAATTTTTATATTTTTTCTGTATTTGAATAAAACCTACATCTTATTTATCAGGTTGTAGGGGCAGCTAAGTGCCCCTAAGTGTGTAAGTGACAAAATAGAATACCAAGCCTGGAGTCAGAAAGATTCATTTCCCTCAGTTCAAATCTGGCCTCAGATACTCACTAGCTGTGTGACCCTAGGCAAGTCACTGAACCTTGTTTGCCTCAGTTTCCTCATCTATAAAATGAGTTGGAGAAGAAAATGGCAAACCAGTTTAGCAACTTTGTCAAGAACATTATAAATGGGGTCATGAAATATCAAACAATTGAAAATGACTGAATAGCAACAACAAAAACAAAAATCTACTAGATTTCTTTCTGTATGATTTCCTATAGTTTTCAGTTTTATCACTAATAATAAGATTGAAGAATCTAGAGAATTACAAAGCTTAGCTTCACTTTACCTTTAGGGAACTGATTGAACAGTATTACTGAATATAGTCTAACAAACTTCACAGTAAACCCAAAGTTGTTCACCATTAACAAATGAAATGCTGAGCAATTCAATCTCATAGTTCTAACTGTATGACCTGTGTTTTTCAGCAATGAAGGGAACAACTTAATTAATAGTCAAAGACCTTAAAATTATGTTTACACAATTAAGACTTTTTTTTTAAACATGAGATACTAGGTGTTGCAATGGAAAGAATGCTGGATTTGGGTTCAAGGAGATCTGAGCTCAAATTTATTAGTCTACTGTTAGTACTAAGATAAAAGATAATCACAGTTATAGAAGCACTAGAACTTGGAGAGATGAGGAAAGACTTTCTATAGAAGATAAGATTTGAGTAGAGTCTTGAAGGAAGCCAGGGAAACAAGAGATGGAGGTGAAGTACAAAGAATTTCCATATGTAGGACAGGAAATGGAAAGACATGGAGTCATGTTCAGTGAAAGGGAAGTAGGCTTGTAGAGCTGCATTGTAAAATAGAGGAGAATTAAGTGTAAGAAGACTAGAGAGGTAGAAAGGAAATAAATATATATGCTCACTATAATGTGCTGAGCTTTGCACATCTTGGTGATCATCACAACAACCTTGGGAGATAGATGCTATTTTTATCCTCATTTTACAGTTGAGGGTCTGGAGTCAGAGAAAGGTTGTGACTTGCATATAGCTAGAATCTGAGATCATATCTAAACTTCAGTCTTTCTGAGTGCAAACCTAGTGTTATATCCATTTTATCATATTGCACCCTCACATCTTTTGTGAGTCTCTTATTTTATTTTTGCATCACATTCCTCTTATCAAGCAAATTTATTTTTGTAAAGATTTTAAAAAGAAAAATGTCTAAGAATTATAAAGACCTAGGATCAAGTCATATTTTTGGCAAATATTGTTGTATGACCCTAGGAAAATCACCCAACATTTTAGTGGCTTAGGAAATTCTCTTAAGACTATAAATTGTAAAACTAAAGTTTCCAGTCTTCATTGGGTAAAGAAATTATGCTGACAAAAGTCAACATAACTAACCTGTTTACCTATCATATCTGACAGCACCCACAACACACCAATATTATTCTTACTCAATAAGCCAAAGCTTTATTTTCTTGGTTAAATCTTTAAAATTCTTACTTTAGAGAAGCCAACAGCAAGGATGGAGAAAAACTTTCAAATATCTACTAAAAGATTTTGATACTGAAAGTGATAGCTTCCTAATCTTCTAAGATAACTGATCAAAGCAAAAAATGACATTGCCACTATTCTTTAGACTATAGAGAAAGGACATTTTAGAGTAAAAGTCTTACTTAAACCTCATATTCTTACTTGTATTGTGACACAAACTTTCCTGATTGTAGAAAACCAAATGACAAGTTATCTGCCTCTTTCCCCATATCTACTTAAAAGGTCCTCTGTGTGCCTTTAAGAGAATTTAGGTTTTTCCAGAATTTGGGTACAGATTCTCTCTTCCAAGCAGTTTCCTATGTCCTCCTACAACATTATTCCACAGATTTGCTATTGAAATGAAATACTGCAGTGACCTTTTTAATTCCCCTGACTTTTTACAATCTTGGAAATTTAGCACAACAGCAGGAGTTTAATCATATTCACTGATGTAAAAGACAAAATAAGGCACCTTTAAATTCAGATAGAGATATGACCTCCAATGTGTCAGAACCTTCAGAGACTCATTGGATGCCCCCAAGGACAGCTCAAAATGTGTTACATGTGTTTCCTATGCTGAATCACTATGTCTCATGACAGATCTATTGAATTTTTATATGTCCCCTCCCCTAATATGCTTCCTAGGATCTGAACTAGAAGTAGAGAAAGAGGACCTAAGTTATTTTTTGTTTTTATGATTATTTCAAATATTCACTTTTTCTATTGTAGGAATGCTACTCCTGACAATCCAGAACAATATTTGCTCTAAGATTCCAAGGTATTTATTGGATTATAACTCTTTAGTCTGAAGTTGCTTTTGTATCTTCTTTTTTTTCCTTCTTGAAGCTGTATGTATCTACATGAGGTCACAGAACCAAACTAAAGAGTTATACAAATGTAGGCAATCTGATTGTTCTTTTGACTGGAAAAAAGCACACATGATGGGTTTGACTTAATTTTTATTTAACTGAATTGTTAGCTTGGTGCTTCATTGACAGTTTTAGTTTGTAAGTTAGCAGCTTAAAAGTTTAGCCAAATACTGCCATATTTGTTTGTGTTTTTTTTTTTTTCATTTTAAAGTTTCATTGGCTGTGTCATTTCAGTTGATGGATGAGATGAACTAAAAAAAAAAAAAGAAAAAGAAAAAATTGTTCTTCACATTGCCCAGAGTGACAGAGCAGATCAGCTCTCTTAAATCCTCTGTCCATACAACAGCTGTGATCTGGGTGATTGATGAAGAATCCAATCAGCTCTGAGCTGCTTTTAGTGTCAAACTCATATGGAGAGGCGGTACATTCTACAAACACTTTTGACAGGTCAAAAGCTAACCGTTCTCTATGTCTACATCTACCCTTAGATGAACGTGGGTATACATCATTTTACAAGTGTTCTGGGGATTTTGAGATTGAAAATGTAATTAGTAAAGCTGTTTATGAAAAGTAAATGATTGGTATAATTTTCCATAAACTGTATTCCCCCAAATTCTATTCTAATGCTTAAGTCTTTCCCTGGAAGGGCTTATATCAAGTTATACCAACGGTAGAAACAAATCAGTTTCTACAATATTAATATTAGTCTAAATAACTTTTAAATCTGAAAAATCCTGACATTAGTATTACTGTTAAAGTACAAAGTCACCATTATCCTCCTCCCTTTTTATTTTCAGTCTCACAATCTCTGATCCCTAAATTATTAGTAGAACAGGATATGTCTTTTGAAAGAAAGGTAATTGATTAGAGATGCTGTATGAGACATGTATTTTCATAAATGACCATTTGCTTTGTTTGAATAAATATATTTGTTGCAAGGGAGAGCTTCTGTTTCAGAGGAAGGAAGCAGTTGATTCAGTGGGACTTATATGCAAAAGAAAAACATCAATAAAATATTTTAAAATGCATAGCATAAAAATTTCAACAAAAACTAATTATATACTTTATATTTTTTAAAGCAACCATCTTTCTTCTGTATACATTGGAATGTCTGTGAAGATTAAGTTCATAATAAAAGAAATTTAAAAATAAAAAAGAGGACTTATGTCTTCATATAACTAACACATTGAATACTTCAAGGATGAATGATATCATTAGGGTAGGTTCTCTTTTCATTTTCTCATTGCAACCCTTCTATGCATTACTACATAAGCTCTTCCCAAAAAATTCACCCTAAAGCCAACTTTCTAGTGCTATCTTTCTTAATATAGCTAGGCTTGTCCTAGATAGAAATTCATTACTATTCCCTACTTGAAGCTTTTCCATGTTGAAAAGAAAAGTTTATACTCCATTTACAAAATTATCAAAAACCCATAATCACCCTTCACCACATAAATAAGACTTTAATAAAAGGTGTTGACAACATATGTAGGTTGCTTTTTTGGGAGGGTGGGGAAGGGGGAAATGGGTAGTGGTGGCAGAGGTCAGGGAGAAGACTGAACCTATCATTCACTTCCACTTGCAAGACAGCTTATCAGTTGTTCCTTAACTACTATTTTAGAGTTCTTGGTATACGAACAAGTTAAGTGACTTGTTTAAAGTCTCATGGCTAGAAAATCAGAAAAAGTAGTTGAAATTATGGCTTCTTGATTACAATACAAACAGTCTATGATACCCTGATGCTTAGTGTTACAGTCTCTCCACAAGATGTTTCCTTAAAACTACTAATAGAAATAAATAGTCTCTGCTTGATTTTTATCAATCACAGATGTGATTGAAATGCCCTTTGTCTAGCTATGTAAATTACCATTTTTTCTTGGTCAATATTATCTTTCCTGTTTAGTTCAATGAGTTAGACATAAGTCAGAGCAACATAAACCAATGATGATATCACTGATCCATGAAATATTTAAAAATGGTGGTAGGAGGTTAGATCTAATAATTAGAATGCTAGAACTGGAATCAGGAAGACTATAGTTAAAATCTAACCCCAGATACTTCTTAGTTGTGTGATCCTGGACAAACTGCTTAACCTCTGTTTGCCTCAATTCTCTCTACTGTAAAATGGGGACAATAATAGCACCTGGTTCCACGGTTGTTGTTAGGATCAAATAAGATAATATTTATAAAGAGTTTAGCACAGTTCCTGGTCCATAGCATTCATTCTATAAATGCTAGCTATTATTATTATTTAGATTATACACATACAATCATGTTAAATACATTCCCACATTAGTCATGTTGTCAAAGAAGAATCAGAGCAAAGAAAAATTACAAAAAATAAAAACAGAAAACAACACAAAAAGTGAAAATAATATACTTTGATTTACATTCAGACTCAATAGTTCTTTTTCTAGATAGCATTTTCCAACATGAGTCCTTTGGAGTTGTCTTGGATCGTTGTATTGCTGAGAAGTAACATCATGCAATGTTATTATGTACAATGTCCTGTTCATTTCACTTAGCATCAATTTGTGTAAATCTTTCCTTTTTTTTTCCTGAAATCTATCTGCTCGTAATTTCTCGTAGGATACTAGTATTTCATTACAGCCATATACCACAATTTATTCAGTCATTCCTCAAATTATTTTTATCTCAAATTTGTTTTAATTGGTATTTCTCTAATCAATAGTGATTTAGAACATTTTTTCCCATATGAGTATGAAGAGCTTTAATTATTCAACTGAAAAGTGCCCTTTCTTATCCTTTGATAAGAATTTATCAATGGGGAATGACTTGTATTTTTATGAATTTGAATCAATTCTCTATATATTTAAGAAATGGGGTCTTAAGCAGAAACATTGGCTATAAAAATTGTTTTCTTGCTTTCTGCTTTCCTTCTAATATCGACAGCATTGGTTTTGTTTGTACAACCCCTTTCTAATTTGATGTAATTTAAAATGATCGATTTTGCATTTCATAATGTTCCCTATCTTTTGTTTGGTCATAAATTCTTCTCTTCTTCATAGATTTTACAGGTGAACTACTGTTTTTTTGTTGTTGTTGTTGTTGTTGTTTTTTTTTTTTTTTGCTGAGGCAATTGGGGTTAAGTGACTTGCCCAGGGTCACACAGCTGTTACGTGTCTGAGACTAGATTTGAACTCAGTTCCTCCTGACTTCAGGGCTGGTGCTCTATCCACTGCGCCACCTAGCTGCCCCTGGGTGAACTATTGTTTACTCTTCTAATTAACTTATGATATCATTCCTTATGTCTAAATCATGAACACATCTCAGCTTGATATGCGGTATGAGATATTTGTCTATGGCTAATTTCTGCCATACTATTTTTCGGTTTTCCCAGAAGTTTTAATCAGATACTGAGTTCTTATCCCAGAAGCTGGAGTCTTTAGGTTTATCAAACAGGAGGTCACTGTAATCTTTTACTTGTGTGCCTTGGGTATCTAATCTAGTCCACTGATCTACCACTTCATTTCTTATCCAGTACCAAATAATTTTGATGGCTTCTGCTTTATGTAATTTATATAATTTGAGATCTGATACTACTAAGTTATCTTCCTTTGCATTTTTTCATTAATTCCCTAATTGTCCTGACCTTTTGTTCTTCCAGATGAATTTTGTTATTATTTTTTCTAGCTCTACAAAATAATATTTCATAGTTTGGTATGGCACAGATTAAGTAATTTTGGGGAGAATTGACATTTTTATTATATTAGCTTGGCCTACCCATGAGCAATTGATATTTTTCCAATTACTTAGTTGTGATTTTATTTGAATGAAAAGTGTTTTGTAATTTTATTCATATAGTTTCTGGTAGACTCCTAAATATTTTATATTATCTATTTATTTTAAATGCAATTTCTCTTTTTATCTCTTACTGCTAGATTTTGTTGGTAATATATAGAAATGTTGATCACTTAAGTGGGTGTGTATTTACAACTTTGCTAAAGTTGTTAATTATTTTGACCAGTTTTTCAGTTAATTCTCTAGCGTACTCTAAGTATGACATTATTGAAAAAAATATTAGTTTTATTTATTTATTGACTATTCTAATTCCTTCAATTTCTTTTTCTTCTAAAATTCCCGAAGCTAACATCTCTAGTATAATATTGCTAAATTAATAAATATTGCTAAAGCTAATATTTCTAGTACAAACTTGTTTCACCACTGCTCTTGTTACAAATGCTTCTAGCTTATCTCCATTACACATAATGCTTGCTGATGGTTTTAGATAGATACTGCTTATCATTTAAGGGAAAGTTCCATTTATTCCTATACTCTCTAGTGTTTTTAATAAGAATGGAAGTTGCATTTTGTCAAAGGCTTTTTCTGCATCTATTGAGATAATCAGGTGATTTCTTGGTTTTGTTATTGAAATGGCTGATAAGATTTCCTAATATTGAAGCAGCACACAGCATTCCTGGTCATAGTATATTATCCTCATGATAAATTGCTGTAATCTTTTTGCTACTATTTTATTTAAATTTTTTGAATTAATATTTTTAGGGAAATTGATCTATAATTTTCTTTTTCCATTAGGTTTGGGTTCTGTTCCTGGGTTAGGTATCAGCATCATTTTTGTGTCATAAAAGGAATTTGGTAAAATTCTGCCTATTTTTCCAAATAGTTTATATGGTATTGGAACTAATTGTTCTTTAAATGTAGAATTCACTTATAATTTAATTTGGTCCTGCAGATTTTTTCTTGGGTAGTTTATTGATGACTTGTTCAATTTCTTTTTCAAAAATGGGGTTGTTTAAATATTTTATTTCCTTCTCTTTTAATCTGGGCAATTTATATTTTTGAAAGTATTCAGCCATTTTACTTAGATGATCAAATTTATTGGCAATTAAGTAAAATAGCTCCTAATTATTACTTTAATTTCTTCTTCAATGGTGATGAAATCACCCTTTTCATTTTTGACACTGGCAATTTAGTTTTCTTCTTTCTTTTTTTTTAAGTCAAATTAACAAAAATGATCTATTTTGTTATTTTCCCCCATAAATCCAGCTCTTAGCTTTATTTATTGGTTCAATAGGTTTCTTTCAGTTTTATTAATCTCTCCTTTAATTTTCAGAATTTCTAATTTGGTTCAATTGGGGATTTTTAACTCGTTATTTTTTTAGCCTTTTTATTTGTATGCCAGATACATTGATTTCCTCTTTCTCTATTTCATGCATTTAAAGAAATAAAATTTCCTTCTAAAATGCTTTAACTATATTCCTATCTTACTATTATTGTGCTTTTTGATGAAATTATTTTTTTTCCATGATTTTTTTCTCTGATCCGCTCATTTAATTTTCAATAATTTTTGTCTCTCTCTCAGTGATCCTTTATTTATAAGTAATTTTTGCAGCATAATTCATCATGATCTGAAAAGGATGAATTTAATATGTATGCCTTTCTGCATTTAGTTGTGAGGTTTTTGTGCCCTAGTACTTGGTCAATTTTTGTGTAAGTACTATGTACCGCTGAGAAAATGTTATATTCCTTTCTATCTCCATTCAGTTTTCTTCAAAGGTCTATCTTATCTAATTTTTCTAAAATTGTATTCACCTCCTTAATTTCTTTCTTGTTTATTTTATAGTTAGATCTATGCAGTTCTGAGAGACAAAGGTCCCTTACTAGTATAGTTTTGTTCTCTTTTTCTTTCTGTAACTCACTTAACTTTTCCTCTAAGAATTCAGATGCTATACCACTTAGTCCAGATATGTCTAGTATTGATATTATTGTATTGTCTGTGGTACCTAGTAGGAAGATGCAGTTTCTTTTCTTATCTCTTTTAAGAAGATCTATTTTTGCTTTTGCTTTGTCTGAGATCAGGATGGGTACCTCTGCTGCTTTTTTGTTTTGTTTTGTTTGTTTGTTTGCTTGTTTTTTACTTCAATCAGTTTTTTACCTTTAATCTGTGTGTTTCTTGTAAACAACATATTGTAGGATTCTGGTTTTTAGTCCTCTGTGCTATCTGCTTCTATTTTATAGAAGAGATTATCTATCTGATTCACATTTACAGTTACGATTACTAATTGTGTATTTTCCTCTAATCAATCTTTGACCTATTGATACTTTTCTTTCTCCTTTTACCATATCCCTCCTCACCAGTGTTTTGCTTCTGACCACCATCTCCTTCAATTACCCTTCCTTGTCCAAGCCTCAACTTGTCTTTCCCCCTTCCTTTCCTAGTTGTATATTCCCTTCCACTCTCCATTCTAAAAAATCCCCCTTCCACACTTCTCTTTCCCTTTTACTTCCCTCTAGGGTAAGATAAATTTCTATATCCAACTGAGTGGAAATGTTATTCCCTCTTTGAGCTGAATCTGATAAGAGAAAAGTTTGAACAATGATTCTATATTTCCATTTTCTCCTCTACTCTAATAGGTTTTTTTGTACTTCATGTGATATAATTTACCCTATTCTTCCTCTCCCTTTCTCTTTTCCTAGTACAATCCTTTTTTTTAACCATCCCTTAATTTTGTTTTATATTATCACATCAAGTCAACTCAAATTGACATCCTCTCTCTATGTATACTCCTTCTAATTGCTCTAATACAGATAAAATTGTCAACACTTACAAATGTCATCTTCCCATGCAGGGATATAAACCATTTAATCTTATTGAATAATATGTTTTAGTTTTCTTTCCTCTTTACCTTTTTATGCTTCTCTTGGGTCTTGTATTTGAAAATTTAATTTTCTGTTCAACTCTTGTCTTTTCATCAGAAAAGTTTAAAAGTTTCCTATTTCATTTAATGTCTATCTTTTTCTCTGAAAGATTATGCTAAGTTTTGCTGGGTAGTTGATTCTTGGTTGTAATCTGAGATTTTTGCCTTCTGGAATTCCAAGCCCTCTGATCCTTTAATGTAGAAATAGCTAAATCCTGTGTAATTCTGACTGTGGTTTTCTGATTTTGAATTTTTTTTTTTCTGATTGCATTCTTACAGTATTTTCTTCTTGATCTGATAATTCTGGAATTTTCCTTGAAATTTTCATTTTGAGATCTCTTTCAGGATATTATTGGTAGATTTTTTTCAATCCTCTGGTTCTAGCATATGAGGACAGTTACCTTGATAATTTTTTGAAAGATGCTGTCCAGGGTATTTTTTGAGTATGCCTTTTAGGTAGTCCAATAATTTTTAACTTATATCCCCTGGATCTATTTTCTAAATTAGTTGTTTTTCCAGTGAAGTAGTTTACATTTTATTTTATTTTTTCATTCTTTTTATTTTGTTGCCTGACTCAACACTCACAGAGCCATTAGTTTTCACTTGCTCAGTGCTAATTTTTTTTTTCTGGTTACACATGTATATTAACTTTTTAAATACACATTTTTATGAATCATGTTGAGAGAGAATTAGAACAAAAAAAACTACAGGAGAGAAATCTCCCACCCTCCCCCCTCCCCCCCAAAAAAGTGAACATAGCATGTATTGATTTATATCAAATCTTTATAATTCTTTTTTTTTCTGGTTACAAATGGCATTTTCTATCCAAAGTTTATTATAATTGCCTTCAATCATGGAATCCTTGAAAACCAAGTCGTTCACAGTTGATCATCAAACATTCTTGCTGTTACTGTATACAATGTATTTCTTGTTCTATTTGTTTCACTCAGCATCAATTCACATAAAGTCTTTCCAGGCCTTTCTAAAACCAGCTTGTTCATCACTTTTAATAGAAAATAATATTCCATTACCTTCATCTACCACAACTTATTCAGCCATTTCCCAACTAATGTGCATCTACTGATTTTCCAATTCTTTGCTACCACAAAAAGAGCTACTGCAAATATTTTTGCATGTGAGTCCTTTTCTCTCTTTTATGATTTCTTTGGGATACAGACCCAGTAATGGCACTGTTGTGTCAAAGGTTTTGCACAGTTTTTTATAATGCTTTGGGCATAGTTCCATATTACTCTCCAGAATGGCTGGATCAGTTCATAACTCCACCAACAATGCATTAGTGTCCCAGTTTTCCCACATCCCCTCTAACATTTATCATTATCTTTTCCTGTTACCTTAGCCAGTATGAGAGGTGGGAAGTGATACCTCAGAGCCATCTAAATTTGCATTTTGCTAATCAATATTGATTTAGAGCATTTTTTTCATATGACTAGAAATGCCTTTAATTTATTTATCTGAAAATTTTCTGCTTATATCTTTCAACTATTATCAATTGGAGAATGGCTTGTATTCTTATAAATTTGAGTGAATTCTCTATATATTTTAGAAATTGGGCCTTTATAAGAAACTTGGATATAAAAAATTCCCCCCAGTTTTCTACTTCTCTTCTTTTTTTTCCCTACTTCTCTTCTAATCTTGGCTGCATTGATTTTGTTTGTACAAAAACTCTTTAATTTAATTTAATAATCAAAATTATCCATTTTGCATTTTATAATGTTCTATAGTTCTTTGGCCATAAATTCATTCCTTCTCCACAGATTTGAGAGGTAGACTATCCTTTGTTCTCCTAATGTGCTTATGGTATCACCCTTTGTGTCTGAATCATGAACTCATTTCTACCTTATCTTGATATAGGGTGTTAAGTGTTAGTCAATGCCTAATTTCTGTCACACTATATTCCAGTGTACAGGAGTCACTATCTCAAGCTTCTTGTGCTGCTGGCCAGGGGCCTGGTCACTGGCTTTTCCCATTGAGGTCTCTCTCAGATGCTAGGTCTCAGGTGTTTGTGGCTTGCCTATTGTACTGAGGTGGTGCAACAGTCGCAATTGTTGTTCCAGGGTTCCAGGGCTGGCAGTTTGCCTTCTGTACTGGGGCTGCTGACTGAGCCAGTATGGAAAGGACTTGGTTGCTGATCTATGCATGATGGGATCCTGTGCTGGGATGTAGACCTTTTCTGAAATACTTCCAAGTTTTCTTAGCTAGACAATTAATTTCACTCTATCTTTTTGGGGTTTTGTTCTTCCAGAATCTGTTTAGAGGCTTGATTTAGCTTTGTTTCTGAGGGAAACTGCAAAGAGCTCAGGAACCCCCCCCCTTTCATAATAATAATTATTATTTATAGTCATATTGACCTAAGATAAATGTTTGAATTGATCTGCATTTTTAATATAGAGTTCATGACCAGTTTCAGATGAGCAAAAGGCCATCTGTTCCCACTGGAAAAAAACAAACAAACAAAAAACAAAACTCTTACTAAAATTGATGATAAGGCTTATTGCTATTTTTAAAAAAGGTAATAACAAGTAAATGATCCATTTATTAAATATTAAATAACAAAATATGATAGGAATAAAAATATTGATATCTTCAAATATCCATATAAATTACATTATAAAAGACAGGAAAAACTGGCAGACTCTTATGAGTCTTTGAGAGCTACTGTCATAATTCACTGTTCAGGAATTTAGTACCAATTCAGATTCAATTCAATAATCGTTTCTTATTTGTTAATTTTCTATTCTTTACAATGTATTATTTTACTCACAACAGAGTGATTTGTATATATGTGTTTGTGTATGTGATTGAGAAATTAGTAACTGATTGTTAATTGGGATTCAATTGATTCCAGATCCTTTCTTTCAAAAAAGTCACAATTAAAAAAAATTTCCAGCTTAAGGATTAACTATGCTTATTACATTTTTCAAAAAGTTTTTTCTTTTTTTTTTTTTCTTTTCTGAGGCAGTTGGGGTTAAGTGACTTGCCCATGGTTACACAGTTAGGAAGTGTTAAGTGTCTGAGATCATATTTGAACTCAGGTCCTCCTGACTTCAGACCTGGTGCTCTATCCATTGCACCATCTAGCTGCCCAACCCAAATTATATATTTAGGTCTAGGATACTAATTACCATCAATTTTTTCTCTGCTTTGTTTTTCCTATTAAGCCAAAAAATTGCTAGTTACATTCTCTCCTTTCTTTCCTTCCTTCCTTCCTGCCTGCCTGCCTGATTACATGAAAAAAAAAAAAAACAAACCAAAAACAAAACAAAACAAAACAAAACTATTGTTGCTATGTGAAACCACTGACTAATGGCATAAGGGAATCTGGGAGCAATCAATCATACAATTTCAAAGGAAGCCCAACTGAAATGTTCCCAGAGAGTATAGTACCTGCTGCTCCCTTCCTTTGCACTATCTGTCCTTTATAATTTTTTTTTGTCCAGTGGATGAAATGTTTTACTAACTTCATAAAAAAATTTTTTGAGTACTTATTTGTGGGGCTTTCCCCAATCTTAATTTCCCAGGGAAAGGATTCAACAATTGGGATTGGATTCAATCAAAGAGGATTGCTCTAAATCCTTTGTCACTTTCATTATTTTATAAGCTCATAGAGAGCAGGAAGGAGCCTTGAAGTCCATCCAATTAGAAGGAGTATAACTTTAATTTTACAGATGATGAAAATAAAACCCAAGGAAGTTAATTTATCCAAATATACATAGGTAGTAAGCTTCTAAACTATGATTTGAACCAAACCCTCTGATTTCAGAGCCAGCACTTTAAAATTTGATTTACAGAGAAGGTAGGGGAGCACCAGTGTTAGGAGGGAGGAGATTAAGTGATTGGGTAATGCATACCTGAACCCTCAGTATTCATATCCCAGAGGGGAGAGGATTAAGAAACAAAAACAGTTGGAAATGGACTTAGATCTGACTCCTTAAAAAGTACTCTCTGAAAATAGAATTTGTAGTGAAGTAAAAGAACCAGTATAAAATAAAGACATGAGAAAGAATAAGAAAATTGAAGGGATTATGCTGATATTTGAACTAATTCAGGCATGCAGAGATGGAAGGAAGGGGAGAAGGAAAAGAAGAAAAAGAGAGAAGAGAAAAAGTGGAGGAAGGAATGAAAGGCAGAGAGAAACAGGCAATATGAGAGAGAGATGGAGACAGAGACGGAGATAGACACAATATAGACAGAAATCGAGAGGAAGAGAGACAAAGAGACAGAGAGATGGATAGGAGTGTCTGAGAATTGTGAGACCTGCCTGGGAAGGAAGAGATAATTAGAACATTTCCTTTAGACTGAGATTCTGCTTCTGAATGAGCTTAATTTATTCTGAATGAGATAGTAAGGAGGTTAGGTAAAAGGAGCTGGGATAACACTGCATATTAAGAAGACATACTCATGTCAGTCAGGCAATAAATAATTATTAAATGTTTATTACATTCCAGAAACTGTGCTAAACACAGGTGATATAAAGAAAGGTAAAAGCTAATTCTTTCTCTCAAAGTAAATCCAGGAAACTGAATGGATGCCCATCAATTGGAGAATGGCTGAATAAATTATGGTATATGAATGCCATGGAATATTATTGTTCTATAAGAAATGGCCAGAAGGATGATTTCAGAGAGGCCTGGAGGGACTTGCATGAACTGATGCTGAGTGAAATCAGCAACCAGAAGATCATTGTACATGGCAACAACAAGACTATACGATGATCTATTCTGATGGACATGGTTCTCTCCAACAACGAGATGTTTCAAACCAGTTCCAGCTGTTCAGTGATGAGCAAAGCCATATACACCCAAGGAGAGGCCTGTGGAATCTGAGCCTGGACCACAACATAGCATTTTCACACTCTCTATTGATGTTTACTTGCATTTTGTTTTCCTTCTCAGGTTTTTTTTTCCTTTCCTGTACAGCAAGGCAACTGTGTAAATATGTATACACATATTATATCTGTCAAATATTTTAACATAATTAACATGTATTAGACTTCCTTCCTGCCATCTAGGGGAGGGGGTGGGGGGTAGGACGGAAAAGTTTGTAACAGAAAGCTTTGCAAGGGTAAATGTTGAAAAATTACCTATGCATATGTTTTGCAAATAAAAAAACTTTTTTTTAAAAAAGTAAATCCAGGAATAGATGGGCAAAGCCTGTTGATGGATCTTTAGGAGAAGGTCAAAAGAGAGAATAATAGAAGTGATTTCACCATTGGAATATACTATGGAGCTGGGACAAAAGAGTAAATATCACAAATACAGCAAAAAGAATACTATGGTGATGATGGGGCACTTCAATTATCTGGAAATCAACTTGACCTTTATCCCTTTCTGCCAGAAGCAGAGCAGCTAATAATTTTTTAAATTTGCCTTCATGATCATTCCATCTTTTAAAATGTGGATGAGTCCAAAGAAATGTTATATTTTATATCTGATAAGCAAGGAAGTGATTGCAAAGTGATGGAAACCTTTTAAGGAAAACAACCAAACTATTTGAGAATTTATGATAGAGAGAGGAAATCTGGGAATAATCTGACATTTACCCTGGATTTGGAGAAGACAAAAATATTCAGAAGAGAGAGAATATTCAAAATATTCAGAAGAGAGAGAAGCAAGGACCCATAAACTAAATTGCTTCAAGGGAAATCAGCTCAGGAGGGATGGAAAACTTTCAAAAATGAAATTGCTGATGCAAAAGTATACAATTCCAACAGGAAGGAAAAATGGGATTCTTCTGAAGAGACGGGCATTCATCAACTTAGAATATCAAAAGAAATGTTCAGAGGAAGGAATCAAGGACAAGTAACAGAAGATAAATATAAAATGTGGCACAATCCAATACCACACCAGAAATGCTAAAACTCAGAATAAGCTCTAGCTGGTAAGTGAATTTAAAGACAACAATAATAAAAATTCTGTTTTAATTGCTACATTAGGAGGAAAAGGAACATCAAAGAAAGGATAGGATTTTTGTGGTAGATGGTATATCGATCATAGACAACAGAGCTGCTCTATTGAAAGTTATTCAGTTCTTTTGT
>JAJPUD010002147.1:201267-211554 GCA_023553655.1 Myrmecobius fasciatus
TTCCTTCCTTCCTTCCTTCCTTCCTTCCTTCCTTTTTTCCTTCCTTCTTTCCTCCCTCCCTCCCTCCCTTCTCTCTCTCTCTTTCTCTTTCTTTCTTTCTTTCTTTCTTTCTTTCTTTCTTTCTTTCTTTCTTTCTTTCTTTCTTTCTTTCTTTCTTTCTTTCTTTCTTTCTTTCTTTTTCTTTCTTTCCTTCTTTCTTTCTTTTTTCCTTCCTTCTTTCTTTCCTTCCTTTTTTCTTTCTTTCTTTCTTTCCTTCTTCCTTCCTTCCTTCCTTCCTTTCTTTCTGTCTTTCTTTCTTTCTTTCTTTCTTTCTTTCTTTCTTTCTTTCTTTCTTTCTTTCTTTCTTTCTTTCTTTCCTTCTTTCCTTCTTTCTTTCCTTTTTGTACTGACAATGTTAAGGATTCACTTATCCTTGGAGACTTTTAACAATTCCATGGCCCTCTTCTCAGCAGCAAACTCACACACCAAACAGATTATATCTTCCATAAACCTGGTGTATTTGATCACTCACCCATCACGGCAATAGAGTCCTGTTTTCCCCACCACAGCAATAGAGTCCTGCCTTCTAAACATTTTTGGTAACTTTGTGGCTCTTATTAAGGCTCATTGCCAAGGGTTATCCAATGGCCATGGTTGCTATAGCTGTAATGGCAGCTATAGCAGAAGCCCTCAGGCAACTCTTTGAGACTGTAAGGTGCAGAAAGAATTGCTGATCTGCATTACTGGAGGGAGTCCCCAAGCTGATGAAATAACAAATCCAAATAAAAAAGAGGGAAGGGGAAATAAATAAATATTACCAAGAATATTTATTTGGCTTAAAACTTCAATAAAAATAGTTCCTGTCATAATATTTGAAAATAAATGTTTCTGAAATGTACCTTTATGTTCATGAATGAGAAGTAGCTAAAAAGCTTTTCAATAGAAAAAAATAATTTGTTCTATTGAGAACAAACTTTTTTCCATGAAAAACACATCTAGATGTTAATATATGATAGACACATAAATTTATTTTACATGCCTTCTAGCTGTTTTTCAGTATTACTTTTAAAAATATTTACTAATTGTATGATGTATAAAGTTCTTCTATTAAGTTTATGAGATAGAGAAAATACTTTTCTAGAAATGCAAAACAAAAAACACTGACTGAATGTGTACTCACAGAGAACTAAAAATGAATAAATGAAAAATCAACAGCTCTTAATTTTTCTATTGTGATAATTAAATATTCATATAATTAGCTTTGATATAAGAAGAGGAAAAATGCTACATCAGAACTGAAAAGAAATCACTATTTTTTTTCAGCATCCTGCATCAACATATGAACAGAATTACATTTTCTTAAGTGAATTATTCGAAAGATGTACATATGGCAAACTAAGATAGAGAGGCAAGAATTCCCTCCCCCTATGTGACTATTTAATGTACATAAGCATCTGAAATGCCCTTATGAAAGTTCATTCTGTGAAGTCCCAATAAATTATGAATGCAATCTCCTCTGCTGTATACATGGTGTAAATGTGGGAGACCAATAACACAACACAGCATATGACCATCTTCTTGATACACTCATTCAATTTAGAGCAATGAGAAATGAGAAACAACCAGATGTTGAATCTTATGATACTATTACACATCTGCCACAATAGAGCAATTTATGAAATCCTAAAATGGCAAGATTCTTTTCAAACACCAGCAGTCTACTACATTCAGAGTGTCACTCTGTATCTTGGGAGAAAAATCAAACCACTGCTACAAGAAATGAAGAAAAAATATAGAGACAAAGCTATGTCTACACTTATAAAGTAAGATGTAGAATTGAATTAATTACCTGAATTTCTAAGAATTGCCAATAATTTCTATGGTAATTCAGGGAAATTTGGGAGGGATTTTTCTTTTTGATATAGATTGTCTGATGAATTTTTTAAGTTTTCAGAAAAAAGTTATTTTTTTTTCACTATGAATAAGTCATTGAGTATGTCTGATTCTCAGTTTTCTCATCTTTAAAATCAAAGGGTTAACTGGAAAATTTTGAAGTGATCCCATGACTCATCAGTTTTGGTAACCAATAAAATATAAAAATAGAACTTTCAGTCTAAGAAATTTGCTATCCATGATATTAATGATGCTAAAATGGGGTATTAGCATAATTTCTTTTAAAATAGAATATGCAAAAATATTCTCAACAATTTATGACTTATACTGGAAAACCTGCTTTAGAAAATAGTAGCATAACTAAGTTTAATGTCTTAAAATGTTAAGGTTCAACAATTTATTCTACAGGTAACCTTAGTAATTTTTTTTATTTCACAAAACAGATGTCACAATAAAAGGAACCTTTGATTGACCATTTAAATAATCTATATTTTGGAATGAAAGAGAGCAATTCTCTCTTTTCTAATTTTATTGAAATTCCTTTTTGTTCTTATGAGAGAGGGAATTAAAGTTACACTACTTTTAATAGCCAAAGTTCAATAATGGTTTTGTAATATTTTTATTATTGGAATCTTATATTTGTTTATTAAAATAAACTTTGAATTTTAATCTATTCTTTTTTGGAAAGACATTAAAGAAATCCCACCTCAAAAAGGGGGGAGGGACTTGGTACAATGGAAAGATTGCTTCATCTGAATGAAAAAGTTCTGTTTAAATTTTGACTGCTACCTATGTGACCTTGGACCAGTCATTTAACTCTTTGATCCTCAGGTCCCTCATTTGTAATATAAGGGGGTCAGAATTAAATCTTTGAAATCAGTCCCAGATCTAAATCTCTAGTCCTTTTATTTGTCTTTGGAAAAAAAAAAAAGTCCAAACAGATGCCAATCCATTGTAACTTGGGAAATAACTGCTGATAAATTAATCTATGTGAAAAAAAGAATTTTTGACACTGAAGCAATATGTAGAAAATTTATTGTATAAAAGTCTGTTTCTGAGAGGAATTATGCAATAGTAAATCCATTAGGAAAAGGGGAAAAAACACACACAAAAAGCCTATTAAATAAGGCAGGAGAATGAATAATTTAAGCACCTTAAGAACAAAGACTTAAAAAAAAAATCCTGTATCCCTAGTGTCTCACTCATAGTAAGAATACAAGTAGATTTTCCATAAATATTTTTGAATTGACTTATTATATGAATTAGTCTTAGTTTTGTTTTTAAAAGGTCAAATTTTCTCGTTCCCAGTACCACTTTTCTTTCTTATATGTGCTATACTGCCTTCAGACCACCAGATGCCAGACTTCTACTACAAAAATTCACTCCATTTGCACATGAAAACCTTTATTTTTTTTAATCCTTAGATTTACCCTTATTCTTTATTTATCCTTCCCACCTCATATGGCAGGATTTTAAAATGCTAATTTTTTGTAACTAATTTCCTATTTTAATACATATTGAATTTCATTTTTGATAAACTATAAACCATATTTATGAATTTTATGTTTATTTCTTAGAGAAGTCCTTCAAAATTTGTGTAGCTCTGTTGGACTTTATATCAAAGAAAATGACATAAAGCAGAGCATAGCTTATATAGTTCACATTAATATCACACCTAAACATTAATCCTAACATTAAAAAAATGCTATGTTCAAAGTTGTGTGATAGGACTATTGAAATGTGAAAAATGGATAATTACCATATATTAAATATCAAAATAATATTTACCTCAGATACTAACAAAACAATGAGCTTTTGTTAGGGTTTGCCCAAGAAAACATTAATTTCACATTTTGTTAATCCACTTCTGAAATAAAATAATGGCCATTTTATTGAACATAATTCATCTTCACTAAAATAACAATTTATTGATAATTGAGGCTATGTTTATTTGAAAAAAATTTTTAAAGGCTATTGTAATTTTTTCTTGTCATTTATTTTCATAAAAACTTATGTCTTTCATGAAATAGTAACATAATTGCCTTTGTACAGCAGCTGGTTAATAAAGTCACTTTTCCTGCACGAAGTTAAATATAAGAGGATGGTATATTAATTTTTACATAATTTAAGTCAAGAATATTTTTATATGTATTTACTTTCTGTTTTTTCTGATATAAAATGCTAATGCATTATATAAATATTTTAATATACAAGCATAGAGAACATCTACATAATATTACATATTGCATAGCAAAATTTTTTACATATTGCATAGCAAAATATTCACAAACTAGTACATTTTATTGAAATAAGAAATAAATACATGTTATTTTAAAATTCTCACCTTTTGTCTTTCCTCACTGAATATGCTCAGTGATCATCTAAGTGGAATCAGTCACTTTAAGAAGTTTGTAAACCCATCTAGATATATGGAGAAAATTAAATTCTGTTTGTATAATTCAGAAAACATAAAACAGATATGGTTTATTTGAGTTGTTTTTGGTTTTGCTTTTTTTTTGGGGGGGGGTAAATCAATAAGCTTAAAAGCAAAATAATAAAACTGATGTTTCTGATTTGTGCTATGCACTTGTGAATTGGAAAATTGCTGTTTATATAAAATTAATTTGTATAATGTCATTTGGAAATGGACAGAGAAGAAATCTGATAAGACTATTATTCTGGGTTGTGTAGCAGAAATATATTTTATTAAAATCCTAATCATTAAAAATATTATATTTGTAATTTAGCAAAGCATCAAAAATTACTTGGGACATTTTCCCCCAATACTGTAAATATCTTTACATTTCATTTTCTTTTCTTCTGAAAAATGTTGAATATAAAGAATTGCTAAGAATGACATTGAATAGTTCTTATACTTTTTACCATAACTCCATGGTGTAGAATTAAGATTTATTTGGACATGACCAGATTTCCTGTAGTCAGTGCAAATCACTGTTTGTTCTTAATTTAAGAAGAAAGTCTTTTTCTTGACATAAAAATGTCAAAAAAAATTTCATGATATTTTATAGCATCATGGTAATTACTCTTTATTCTTAAAATAAAACCATGTTATATAATTTTCTTATTCTTTCCCTGTTTAAAAAAAAAAGATTTGTAATTGATTTCCCCCCCCCCCATATGCACCTAGTTATTGGTATTGGATGTCCTTTTTAAAGTATCTCACTTAATCTGACCTTTTAAAATGATTATTCACATATTCCTTAGTAAGTGAATGAAACTTTTCTTTCATTTACTAGTGGGTACTTAATTCTCATTATTGAGAATATGCAGAAACCTTGAATACTTGTCAAAGATTCATTTTTTAATCCTGAAGTTGACTTGGCATTCTGTGATTTACACAGGGGCTTTGCTTACAATAATTGATTCATTCCATACTTAAAACTCACTGATCTTATTAAAATGATGGTAAGAGGTTTCCACTGTTGTAATTTAACTTAAAAGAAAAAAAAAGGTTATTTTTTTTTCCTTTTGTGGAGTATTCAATATGTGAAAGAATTAGGTCATACTATGTGTCAAAATAAAACTCTTCTAGCTGACCTTTTTCATTCCAAAGGATGCCCTGGAAATATTAAACATTTTTTTTTTACATTCAGATTTTCAGTATGTTAAATGTAAACATCATCATCCACGTTTTCTTTTTTGTGCATTTGATAATAAAAAAAAACACCTTACTTTATTTTTACAACATGAAGTAACCAAAGCAAAACTTTAAAGTCCTTATTCCAATCTTTACATTATTCATTCCAGTAAAAGGAAACAAGAAACCTCTAGGAATATGAAGAACTTTATAATTATACCTATGCAAAATAATAAAGGTGAATATTTCTGAATCCTTTATGAAAATACTTTGCTATATTCCTTCATTATCCAAAGCAGTCTATGAAAACAAGTGAAAATGAATATTTTAACCAACTTCTCACATTAATAGCTCAATATATAGCATTCAGCTTTTTCATATTTAATACAAATGGAATTTGTATTTGACACAAATAGAATAGTTCTGGTAAAACACATTTATACTTTTTAATCTAAGGTCCTTGTTTTGTTGCACATAATAAGAAAAAGAAAAGGTACAAAATTAATGAACTAATCATTGCCCTGCAAACTGGTTATAATTTTTATTTAATAAAAAAATTAAAAGATTATAAATGAAAAAAGATTTTGTACAGCTCTTCCAGTAATATCATGTCATGTTAATTTTAATGAAGCTTCATTAAAGTTCCAAGATAAGAAAAAAAAGATAATTGTGGTTCATTAACATTGTAGTTCTATGCACAGCTGAAAAACATGCTGGGGAAAGTTAATAAGGATTTTTTTTTTACAAGAAATAGATTTAAATTTTAAGAACAGGTAAAAAAATAACTAAATATAAGGGAATGAACTAAGGATTCTTCAATTTTTTTTAATACCTTAAGGTTAATAAGTATACATAAAAATTATTATATGTAGGTAGTGTGCTATATTTTGGTTAACATTGAATTTTCTTTTCAACTTTTAATTTTCATTTTTGTATTTTGATGAAATATTTGCTTTCCTATCACTTAGAACCCAGAAGTCATCATCTGCTATATTTCATGGTGTTTTAAAAGTTCCCTTTAAAATATTTTGAGTTTTAATTTGTAAAAAAAATATTAACCCTCTACCCTCTCATGTCAATTGGAAATATAATACATAATAATTGACATCTTTAGAAACAAAAGTAACTAGTTTAACCACCTGCTTTAAGAGCCAAGGAGCTCTGAAGAAAATACTTTAGACTAACAAATAAGATATGCTTATTACCATATTCAGAAGCATGTTAGCAATCAATATGCAATTATTTAAAATATAACAATAAAATAACTTCTTACAAAGTATCACTATTATATGCATATGCATATATATAAGAATTTAAATTTAAAGTTCTTTGTTGTATTTTTCTCTCCTTTTTCTGTTTACACTACTTATAAAGCAAAAAAAATGGCAAAATTTCAATTTTTTCTTCTAATCACTTCATAATTCTCTGGGAGTTATTTTTAATCTTTAAATGATTTAAGAAAATAAATGTTTAAGTACATATGTTCTCCTTTCTAAAACACTTATGCAACAAGTACACATTCAATATATGATGTTATTGCTAGTTTTCAAGAAAAATGATTATAACTGCAATGGATGTTTTCTGAAATATTAAAGAATTTTTGAACATGGACTCAATCCTTCTACCTCATATTTTAAAATTTGCTTTTTCTTCCTTAATAAGAGGAAAAATAATTGTTATAGCTATTTGTAATATAAATAAATGAGTCATTATCCAGCAATAGCAAACTGTATAATTCAATGATGATAAAGAAATTAGAAAACCTTGAAAATGTATGTCTTTTTCACATATAAAATATTATCAAACAAGTTTTCTGAAGAGATGTTTTATGACATCTTAAGTTTTTTTAAATAAAATATTAATGTTAATGATATTTGGTAATTATTAAATGCTACTAAATCCAATTTGCTCTTCTTATACCTCACAAAACTATATTTTATAGGTATAGAAGAATTATTTAGTTGTATGATTTTTTTTTGAAAGATGAAACAAGAATTGTAAAGACCTGTATTCAGTGCTGGTTTTCTTTTCCATCTTACTGATATAATGAGGGAGAAAGTGAACCTCTATGAAATGCTTTAAGAAGTACATTTAAACTTAATCTATTAAAGCATTCAGTTATCACTATTCAGAGATATACTGAATATCATGATAAGACAATTAAAAACAATTATGTAACTTCTTTGTTATGCCTGGCACTATTATCTTATGGACATATATTGTTTATGAAAATATAAATATATAAGTATATATATATATGTTTTGGTTATATCCCTAAACATACTTATTCAATTAGACATTTCTAATTGCAGATTGTTCTTAGAAGTCACTTCATAGTGGGGGAGGAGATACAAAACCATTAAAATAAATATTTAAAAAATAAATGTCATTCATCATTTTATTCAAATGAAATCTGGGTAATCTCACTTCCTTTTATCCTTACTATTTCCCTTCTAGGGTTGTTCTGTCTTACTGCTCCCTATATTCTTTATTATTATTTTTCCCCTAAAGTACACTTTAAATAGACAACCACATAATAATAACAAAATAATAGATCAAGAAACATTTAATATTCAAGAGATATTTTTAAAAGATCTTGGGTTTGTTTTTTTCCTCTTTCATAGCCACTTCTTTATTCTTCTGATTATCTTTATTCTCATCATTCCTTTAACTATTTCATTATCCTGAAAACTGCATCTCTCCTTCCCCCTTCCTTTCTCTCATCTGTCTTCTATTCTATTCTTTCCATATAAACTGTGTACATCAAATACATACTAACTCATGAATCTTACACTGTCTATGGAGAAATGTCATTTGTAATAAAAGTGTAGATTTCCTGAACAGCTCTTGGCTTTGTGGTTTAGTTTCCCTCTCCAAACCTTTGCCTTAGGCCTTGGGAAATTTTTTTCAGCTTTCCTCTTTGCCTTCCCATGTTAATACCCACAGTAAAGTGGGTTGAATATTTTTTGATAACTCCAGGCTCAGCTAATGCTTTAAGTTCTATGCAAAGTAGAAACCTACTTTCTGAACTGAATTCAAAAGGGGGAAAAGTACCCCAAAGATTGTAGCCCCTAAAGGTGACTATTAAAGAAGAAAATCTTTACTCATTTGCATAGCAAGATTTAATTTCCATCCCTTAAATATGACGAATTGCTGAGATTTTCTTCAGTTAATGCTTTTAACAGCTCCCAATAAACTTCATTAATCAGGCAAGCTCTAGGCCCAATGTGCAGCCTGGAAACAGCTAATTTGCTTGATGAGCCCCCGACTTTAGTGAATAAACAGGTGGATAATCTGAGGGCTTTATGGCCTTAATTAGACTCTAATCAGTTCAGCAGTTGTTGGGCAAAGAAAAAAAGAAAGGAAGGAATAAAGGAAGGAAGGAAGGAAGGAAGAGGAGGAAAGAGAGAAAGGGAGGGAAGGAGGGAGAAACGAAGGAAGGAGGAAAAAGAAAAAAGAAAGGGAGAAAGAAAGAAAAGGAAAGGAAAGAAAGAGGAAATAAAGAGACCAATGACTACTTCCCCCAGTTTGTTAACTCTTTTCATTGTCTTGTCCACATTTTTAAACATTCACAGACTTTGCTGTTGGGCTTTTTCCTCCTTCAACTTAATTTATCTTTCTTTCCTTCTCTGACGTTTAATGCCCTCACTTTCTTCTCCTTGTCTCTCATTTTCACTTTCTTCCCTTTCGTGTTTTCTGCCCAAACACACCGTCTCTGTTTCTTTCCACTTTCTGCCTTCCTCTTATCTCCTTTGCTTCCCATCGTGAGTCCTTTCTTCTCCTCTTTCTCCACCGCTTTCCCTTCCTCCCTCTTTCCTCCCTCTCTCCTTCTCTCTCTCCCTGTCTCTTCTCCCTCCCTCTTTCTCCCTCTCTCCCTTTCTCCCTCTCTCCCTCCCCTCCCCCCCCCCCTCTCCTGGTATGCTTCTCTGGTCTCTCTCTCCCTCCCCTCTTTCTCTGCCACATATTCTCCCTGTCACAGTTAGGCCGCCTGACAAATCACTTCAAGGGCAGCCTAACTTTGAAGGACAAGACAAAGCTTCAGCATATGGTCCAATCCCCAGATGTTTGTCTTTCTTTCTCTTCCACTCCCCTCCAACCCCCCCTTCACCAAGGTTGGTTTGGAATCCTTGCAATTCCTGTTATTTTCATTTTCCTCCTACTCTTCTCACCTATCTCGTCCTATCTTTCTCTACATCTCTTCCTCGTTACTGACACCCCCACCCCCAAGTTTGACTTGGAGATTAGGGGTAGCTGTTACTCCCTTTATAGTCCCTTGTTTCTCCCAGCGTCTCACCCTAACAGATGAAGGGGAGGTGGGGAGGAACCGTCAGCTTTCTTTTAATGACTTTTAAACTGCACAGTTAAAAGGAAGGAAGTCCCTTGGCCAGTTAAGAACACTTAGAGGCGGACTGGGATTCGGGGTGGAGAGCAGGGGCAGAAGGGACATAGCAGCCGCTATAGGTCGGCCGGGAGTGTGTGTGGCGTTGTTTTAGCCTGCAGGTGGAAGGAGAGTGAGGTTGGGCAAGGTGGAAAGTACTCCTAGAGGAGTGTCACTTAAGGTACTTTCTTCCCCATACAAGTGAATTTGTGAGAGCGGCCATTACCTTAGGCAATGGGAACTCTGGCTTGCAGCGGCTAGGAAAGAGTCTCAGCCCTAGAACAGATAGGACAGGCTGTGTGGAAGGAGGGCGGGGTAGGGAGCCTGAAGGCGGTCAGTAGCCAAAGCTGCGGCTAGATATATGACGGGCATCCTCATAATTATTTAGGAATCTACTACTACTACTACTACTACTACTACTACTACTACTACTACTACT
>JAJPUD010002147.1:211564-233959 GCA_023553655.1 Myrmecobius fasciatus
CTACTACTACTACTACTACTACTACTACTACTACTACTACTACTACTACTACTACTACTACTACTACTACTACTACTACTACTACTACTACTACTCAGAACTCCCCACTTCTTGGGACCCCATGAAGACAGAAAAGGAAGTAGCAAGTACTCTCCCTGCCAAGAAAAATAACCTGGTGTTCCGGGAAGAAACTGCCAAGTGACCAGTAGCTGGAGGGGAGAATGCCAGTCCTACTCTGCACTGGCGGGTGCCGCTTTGTTAAGCTGGAGGCTGCCGCCCACTGCGTCAGGCGTTGTACTGGCGGGAAAAAGCTGGGGTGCAAAGTCTAGGGAGATAAAAAGGAAGGGGAGCTGTCCCGTTGTCCCGGCACAGGGAGGGACAAGAGGGGAGCAGTTATGGAGGAGCTGCAGCGCTCACGTTAGTGCAGAACTACGTCTACACTTTCATCCCTAAGCCCCGGAATTCCTGATCGATTTACCGCATTGCCCCCAGTATCTAGGTCCTCCTAGGAAAGTCTTCTCTTTTTGGAAGTCTAGAAAACATCTGGGGAAAAGGAGTCAAGAAAGTGAGACCACAGTCCAGAGCCCAACTAACACAGTTACTTTGTTCCCCATCACTCAGGCCCCTCCTCCATCCCACCCTGCCAGTGATTGATCCATAAGCTCCAACTGAGCATCAGTTTTTCTTCCTAATCAGCTGGCTCTATCAATCTATTTATAGCCACATAACTTTACTGTCTAGGTCATCAAAGACAGGAGACCAACGACAGTTATTTTCAGCAGTGGGGAACATCGCATAAATAGCATGGGGGTGTATGCTTGTATGCTTGTACATTATCTGTTGAAGTCTAATTGTCCTGGCAGAACCGTCCATTTCCTAAATCTTTCGTTTTATTTCCCCAGAATTATTAACCTGTATTGAGTAAATGTGTAAGATATCAGTGTTGTAGAAGAAAATAAAAGGACACCAGAATAGCGGGTTAAAAACAAGAACAATTTGCCTTCTCTAACAATTTTCTGGACATTTGACAGTGTTAAATATACAAAGGAACTAAGAAACCAGTGAGGATTGCTAAAATGGGTTCGATTTGATATTTTAGGTTTCCCATTCAAATTTATCTGTTTTCAACTCTCTCTCTCTCTCTCTCTCTCTCTCTCACTCTCTCTCTTTCTCTCTTTCTCTCTCTCTCGTTTACAATTAAAATATTCTGAGGTTGTTTTTATTTTTTAAACTTTTAGTTGGTCAGCCTCCCCTCAAACAGACTTCCATTTCCTATTTTCTAAATTGATTTGATCTCCTCATTTAATTAAATCATACTCAAACCGGAAGCTAAAATTCTGAATAAGCTCAGTATATACCATTTGCTAGAAGATCACCTAGAGTTTATTCTTTATTCTAACAACAGAAAAAAATATGCATGGGTCTACACAGGAAGATGCAGGTAAAACACTGACTATCATAATAGGCACTCTTTTACCACTTACACAAATTTTCAAGAAGTGGCTGAATTAGCAGAAAATTATTTAAACTGTGTTATCCTTTAATTGCAATTATTTAAAATTAGATTACAATATTAAATCAAGCATTAAAAAATGAGATTACTATATTAAATCAAGTGTTTCCAAAAATGAGAAAGGGGGAGGGGGTGATTCTTTCAAAGATGAGGTAAATTATTTTTCAGTACAGCTAGGTTGGATTATACAATATTTTAGGGCGATAGGTTTGCACTGTTCTTTTATAAAATCTAAAAGACAAAATTTCTGTTTTGTAGTGAGAGTGAGAAAGATATCTCAAAAAGGAAGACAATAGCCAGCATTCTCTACCTACTCAAACAAAATTACTGCCTAAATAAAATTTTAGCTTATATAGCACAGGCTCTTCAAGACTTCAGGCAGTTGTTAAAAATTTCCTGGTTAATTTCAGTTCAATTAATTGTTAGAATTCGATAATCAAACTGCATTTTTTTTTCAAAATACAATGGGAATTTTCACCCCCACCTCCAAGTTCTGAAAATTCTCAAACTGGCCCTGGAGAAATACAAATGCACAAAGCGACCGCCGAAGCAGGCCCTGTGTTCAGCACTCAATCATTTCCTGTCACAGGTGCAACCACTATGCATTATCCTGCCATGATTGATAGAGTGGGTTTGTGCAGACTGGGGGAGCTGGGTAGACTCAGATGGGGTCCTGTCATTTGGGCTCCATTTCATACTACCTGTAGGGAAAAGGAGAAAAAAAAAAAACAACTTTTCTGGGATTGGTTCCTTAGGAAGGTTTGGGAAATTTATTTTAGTTCTTCACCTATAATAGAAAGATCTTATTTCATAAAGTAAAATGTATCACCTCAATTTCCTTATATTAATCCCTTTGCCTGGGAAAATACTCACAAATACACTATCTCTCCTTCATCAACTGAACACACTAGATAACAGTTAATATACAGCTATCATAGCAGGCATGGTAAAGCTATTAGAACTACAAAGTTAAGACTTCTAGTTAAATTGTACTCCTTTTAAATGATAAGCAATAAAATCACTTAAATACATATAAATTTAAAGTTGTTTGATTTGTTTTTTTTTTTAATTAGGGAAAGAATTACATACAAGAATGTATGTGATCATGTCATTTTATACATTAATAAAAATTATTTTATTATAGATACCAGTCTAATAGCAGGTAATCAAATAGGATGGGATATAACAAGCATATAATTGAAATTATTGTCATATTTTTAAGTCAGCTGGAGATCAGATTTTTGAGGTTCCTCTGATCATTGAAGATCCTAACTAATTAATGTAAGAACAAAGATAACAACAATTTCACCAGTGTTATATAAAATTACTAAATCCACCAGGTCCTTTCTTTTGCAAATGGCTAAAGGCAAAATGATTTGCATAAGAAGGTTTCCGATTTTTCATGTGTAGAATTTCTTTCATTGGGACTATTAAGTGGTCTTCAATAATGTCCACAGATGTTCATGTACCAAACTCAGCACTTTAATATTTTTCCATGTGGTTTTTACATGCAACCTGCTGGAATGCTTAAAATGATGGGAGGAACAAAAGGAAAATGAAATAACCATTTAAAATTTGTGGTTATATTCTGAAGACAATTTCTTTTTCTTTCAAACAAACAAGGATTTCTTTATCTTCTTTTTTTGGCACTTTTAAATTGGAACATACAAAAGAAAATGCATGTTGAAAAAAACTACTAAGCAAAATAAATGTCTTACAAATATCTATCAATTTATAAATTACTTCATTTTCTATTCTTTTCCAGGAATATGAAAGAAAATGGAGGCTTTTAAAAAAAACTAATAATTATTTCTATGAAAGAATATACCTGGAATGAGGGAATACTTATATTTCCTCCTCATAAGAATAAATTAATAATGGAGACATTAACTCTCAATATAATTATTAAACACTAAATAGAGGATATTTGGTTGCTCAGAGATTATCTTGAATAGTTCTAAAAAAATTTCTAGGAGAAAGAATTACAAAAAATTGATTTGGAAATGTTTTTGCACAGGCTTCTTCTTATTTTCCTTTTATGAGAATTCAAAGTACAAAGGACATATAATTGTGAATATCCCCAGTAACTTTTTCAATGATACAAAAATTAACAAATGCATTGTAATTATGTATAAAGTCATTTAAATATAGTTAATAACAATATTTGTGGATATGTGTGATTATAAAACCATAAACTCCTGCACTTTAAAACTAAAACTTTTAAAATTCATTTGTTCATTGCTTATGTTCCCTCCTGTCTTTCAAAGTAGTAATACAAAGGAAGCAACTTCAGCTATATTATTTTTTTTAATGATACTGCATCTGGCGATGGAGTTTAGTGTAAAACACTAAAATGTAATTCATTACTTAAACATGCTTACCAATATACCACAGCACACTGTAGCAGTACATCCCAGTGAATGAGATGTGAGTTCTGATTGTATTAATTCCAAAGCACAGAGGTACATATAACAAAGTGCCCACAAATCAGGATATTCCTTTAAGACATCATTTATTACTGTAACATGAAAAATGTACCCTTGTATGTATTATGATATTATAGCATGAAGGGTCTTAGTCAAGATGGAATAACTTTGTATACATATTGAAATAACTGTGTAGTTTTCTTGCACAGCAACTTAGATATTGCTATAAGTTTACTATGCAAATAAAATGGATATACATACATATATACATATATATATATATATACATATATACATAGTAAGATATCTGAAGTTTGGTGAGAAATATACAGGGGGAAAAACTGTGGAGGGAAAAAGAGGATATTTTGATTAATATTGAGAGTATAATGACAAGCATTTTTTTTCACAGGGATTTGTGTTCAATCCTGCTTGTGCCTATTACAGACAAAAAAGTGACTGAAAGACAAGATGAGACACAAAATAGGGAAGGTACTGTAGGTTGACAGGCTATTGCCTTTATAAACATACAATAGACCCAGAGGCAAACCTAAAGCTGCCAACTTAACTACTAAATGAGTCTGCCAAATAGCCAGATGCTGCATCTGGAAAAACATTTTCATTGTCTTAGCAGCTGCTTGCTGTGAAGGCTATCCCAAAAGGAAGCAAAAGAAACACTGATGTGGTTCTGATAATCATTATAGCTTGGCTAATGAAATGCTTTATGATTTTGTACTTGTCTATATTGAGAAAAAAAGGAATAGGACAGTGCCTAACGAATGAAATTTTTGTAGAAAAGTCCTGTAAAAAGATAGAGGAGAGAGATGGAAGGAAGTACAAATAAAGTATGGAAACTGTCGTTTGAACATAATTTTGGTTAGTGTGCATTTTGTGTTGTATTACTTTATTTTTAATTTCTGCTCCTTGAGAGATACAGATAGTGCCTTTTTGTTCAAGTTATTCAGGGGTTCTACAGCAGCCTGCTTTTAAAAATAAGAATCCTGGCTTTTGAAAGCAATCCTTTCTACTGGTAAGCTGGGAATGCTTCCTATTTGAAAAACTGACCATTCAGTAAGTTGTCTTTCTGATGTAACTTTATCACTGGTGCAGCCAGTTCTCTCAACATGTCTTGTTGCCAAATCTGTTTCCTGGTGGCAGCCACTTCTAGTGTCATGGCTTATGGATTTAATTTCCCTAGAATTTTCAGGGCTATTTGCCTGTAATAATAGTAGCAATACTATATAACCAAAGTATCTAAGGCATTCTGCTCATTGCCTGATGCTAAAGCAAACTTTTTAAAGTTGACAGGCCTATTCATTTATTATCAATATAAGGGATGATAATAGTATACATAGCATTATTTCCCAAGTGACAGCAGTATAATTAGCAATATACAGAACACACAAAAAAAGACATGACTCAAGCTCTCTGACTTACATTTTAAAGAAAGGTAGGTGACATATCAGCAAAGAGAGAAGTGTCCCCAATTCATAGTCATGGGCAGACCTGGAGCATTAGCTTCTTAATTTCCCTGTCTCTTTCTAGAATTTTATCATTTTCCTTTCACCCAAGGATTACAGCAAGACAATTACTCCAGATTTGCAGTGCTGAATTATTGAGACATCAAAAGTAAAATAAAGTGGAGTTGGTTGGAAAATAGTGAAATCTCAATGGCTGGATAACCATCCTTTATAATCACAAATGAACTGCCATGGTTATAACCTCATTTCGCAGAAAAGTACATCATATGTGTCTGATATGATGAAAAGATTCTAGGAGAGAATATTTGAGTGTATCAAGACATCTCTCTTCTTCTAAGGCAGTCTTTCCCCCTTGAAATAATTTATATATTTTTACATTATTTAAATATTTAAAATTAAGCAAAAAATGGAAAGCTGATGAAATAATTAGAATATTTGAATTTTTATTTATAGTTAAGTATAAAGGGTTTTTATGCAAATGGCTTAAAATGAAGGCCTTGAAACATGCACACACATGTATAGGCTATCATTCCCTATATATAGGCTATTATTCCATATATATGTAACATAATTATATATATATTCATAATATAGAACACTGACCAAAGACTTAACAGTAAAACAGAGAGGCTTTCATTCCATTTCATATATTTAAATGAAATGTGTGACTATAGATAATTCGTCGAACTTTTCCATCTATTTCCTCATATATAAAATGGTAATATCATGCTGACAAACACAGTTGTAAGGAAAGTAGTTTACAAACATTTAAAGCAACATACAAATAGGAATTACTTTTACTGTAATTTTTATCATAATGTCCAAGAATTTTGTCTTTTTTTTAAGATTAAACTCTGGCAGAATTTATATGTGCATATGTATATAGATTAAAAATAGGGTAAAAATTATGTCCACAAATCCCATAAAACATTCTGTATAAATAGAATCACATGAAGTGCATCACAATTTTTGTTTTAAAAAAATTCAGGGTATATAGGAAGAATGAAACTTTGAAAAAGTAAACATGGATAATTTTATTGGGGAAATCTTATTTACATGGCTATCTCATAAGGGTAATCTTAGCTTCAATCCCAAAACAATTCATTCTTGGTTACTTGCTCATTTCAATGCTGTATGTATTATCCCTATATGTTCCATGGATCCCCTTTTTTCTGTACTCTCCATTTACCACAAATGATAAAGAAGTAGGACAGATGGTCAGAAAGTAGCATGCACTGTGGGAGAATAGGATAAGTGACTTTGGGGCTAGGCAGATGTGAATGGTGTGACTGGTCACTCAGGGATCCTTTTACCAATCAGATAAAACTCAAAAGGCCCTGGCCATTAGACAACATTCTGTAAGAATGGGGGGAGAGTCCAGATAAGGAGCCTGTTTCGACTGTTTCATGAGCTCTACTCAACTGGTTTGTCGGTAAATCTCCCATTGATTTGGCAAATCATGACAACTTTTACAACATAATTACAACATTTCCTTAGAGGATATAGTTTGGTCATTTGAGACATCAGTCCACAAATGAGTATTTATTAAATGTTTAATATGTACCCAGAACAGTGCTTAGGTAGTGAAGAGATACATGAGAATTATATGTCCCATCATTGACCTTGAGTAGTTTATAGCCCTGCTATAGGAAAAAAAATTAAAAATAATACAAGGCAGCATTTAGCATGAAGTGCTAAATTGTGTGGTAAAGACTCTAAGTGTTAAAATAGTTCAAAGAAAGGAGAGAAGTTAAAGTAAACTGGAATCATCATGAAAAGTCTTTGATAGAGAGCTGGACTTGAACTGGTCTTAGGTTTGAATAGGTAGAAAGGCAAGTAAGGTAGGGTTATTAGGGTTGAAGGCTTTGCTAGAGAGCTGGAGTTGAAAAAGGGAATGAAATGTGATTAAGGAGATATTGAGAAGGTGGACCTAATCAAGCATATTGGAGTATTTGGGGGAATATTGGAAAGCAAGGCAGCTATGTGATAGGTAATAGGGAGCCATTGTAGGATTGTGGTAGGGTAATGACATTAGGAAAGTACTTTCCTCAAATACATTGTATTCTATGATATTGATTCATGTGAAAATAGCCATTAGGGAATTGATACAGTGATACAAAGGGAATCTGTCCCCTTTATTAAGTTCATACTTAATGTCAAAACCTGATTATTTCTTCAGTTTGGGTATCTCCTCCACTGATACAAATAATAGATAACATCTCATACTTTTTAATGGCTATGAGTTATTGACTGAAAAACTTTATCACTCAAATAATGACCCTTTGGTGATCAATGTTTTCAAATTTAGTTTGGTCTTGACTGGTCCTTGCATGACTGATACCTAGTCTATCATTGAGCCTCTATTTAAAGTCTTCCCAACTTAATTAGAACTACCCGAGTTTGAATTTGGCTGGTATGGCCTTTAAGAACCTAAGATAACATATAAGGAATATTAGAAAGATGATTATTTAGAGCAAAAGGAAAGCATATGTTTCCAAAATAAATTATATTGTATATAGAATTTCAGGAATCATTTGTGTACAGGAATTTGTTATTGATACAAAAGAAAATGCATGACTTATCAAATATTTTTTCACTGGATAATATTTCTTTCACCTATTTGGTAGATCACATACACACACACAGAGTTTTTCTTCTAAGTTTCTGATTTGTAGTACTTGATTCTATTTTTTTCTTGACCATTTTGAAATTACCTATGTTGCAAGATGTGAGAATCAAGGAAGATGGTCCAAGTCATGAGTGAAAAATAGGAATAATTATTAATAATAGCCATAATATAACCTTAAAGAAATGCCCTACAAAAGAAGTTGCAAGGTAGACAGAACTTTTGTTTGCTGTTGGGCAGAATAGTTGTGTCTCCCAGTAGGCCAGGCAGACTGGCTGATACATCCAGAGGGGACGGGTGTCAGGCTGGTGCAGGTGTCACTGGCTGCTTGTGAGTGATTGCACCATCAGCCTCCTACCGCGATCCATCATGCGGCCCCAGCCGGTGAAGAATCACAGCCTCAGCAAGGTGCTGAGCCCAGCAACATATCATTAAACAAGGTTACCACCGGCAGATTTGTTCCCATGATCAATCTGGTCAATAACCGTTCCACCTCATGGTACAATTTTTTTCAACCCGCCCCCGCCCCTTAAAACATAAACAAGTATTATGAAAGCACTCACAGAACAATGTGAAGCTTTATGAGAACTTCATTTCTCCTGTGGCATTCTGCAAGCTTCTTTAAAAACCCTTATAAATCATGAAAAATAACCTTTACTACAGAAGGTATCCTCAGGCAAGTGCTCTACCCTAATTCCATATTTTATTACCTGATATTACCTTTTTTTTTCTCCTTTCAATTGATTACTGAATAGCAGTAGGGGTAGTTTCTTTAAAAAAATTTCTCCTGAAGTCTGCATACTTTGTTAGCAAATTCTTCTATTTCTGTTTCTTCATCTTTTTTTTTTTTAATTTAAAGAAGGCCCTCTATCAAAGAGATAGCAGTAAAACACCTACTGCCTATCTTATATCTTAATGTTTTCCTTTTAACTCTTCACATACCTCAAGTGGGCCAACAGATTCATCACTCCAGAAACTTGAAAACTAATTAGTTATTAGTGTTGAAATCTTTCCTAGAAAAGTGGAACTGAGAAAGGGAATAAAATATGATTGAGGAGGTGGATCTAGTAGGAACAGATCTTTCATTTTGGGGAATATTGGGAAATAAGGCAAGATGGGAAAGGCAAATTATTTTCAGCAATGTGATAGGCAATAGGAAATATAAAGCTTCCTGAATTACTTCAATGAAGTGATACAATGAAGTCAATAGAGTCAACAGGGATTTATTAAGTACCTACTAAGTGATTGGCACTGTACTAAGTCCTGGGGACACAAAGATGGGCCAGAAATAGACCTTTCTCTCAAGGAGCTCACAATCTAATGGAGAAGACAACATACAAATAATTACATAAGAGGAAGGACTTTTTAATTGATTCAAACAATTTGAATTTAGAAACCTGAACTGGAAATCTATTGAAGCATCACAATGTCAGATTGATCAGAATCAAAAACTCCTGAATTATGTAGTTATACTTCAATTGAGTCCAGTACTAAATGTTGAATGTCAAAACCCAAAAATATGAGAAAAAGGGGGAAGAGAAGGGAAATTAATAAGGGAGTAATTTTTTTTTATCTTGAAAGAGTCTTTCATATTGAACCCATTTTGAGGTTTGGCTAATTTTTGACTTGATCTCAGCTGATCAACTACTCCTATGGAAAAGATGGAAAGATATGGACACTATATCACTGAAAGGACATTGTAAACAGGAGATCATCCAGAGAAGAGCAAGCATGATGTTGAATATCTTAAGATCATGTCAAATAACTCTGGGTTCAAGGAAATAGGGATGTTTAGCACAGAGAATTAGGGAAGTCAAAATAACTATCTCTGATGGATTATCACATAAAAAAGAAAATAGATTTATTTTACTTGCTCTCAATAACTTGAATTAGGATGACAGGCCAAAACTAAGGCAGAACAACTGGGGAATTGTCCCAAAGTTTCTGAATTTAGAGTTTGAGGACAAGTGACAGGTGCTATCTTTCAGCATCATAGAAACAACAGTTTGGAACTTAGAAAAGTAGTTAAAATAGAAAGCTATCAGATACTATTGCTGGGGTGATTTCTTTCCCTGTTATCTCCTCTCCTCAATCCCAGCAGCAACTTTTCAATAATTTACCTGTGCCACAGAATGATATTCCTATCTTCCCACTTCCCACCCCAATACTCCTTGTGCTACAATTAAGGGCCATTTATTCCCTGGGTCATGGTTTGTGGAACTTGCCTCAGGCACAAAAATTCTTAATGATGGTTATTAAGATAGGCTTTTTAATTTAAGAAATTTTGTATTTAAGCTAAATTATTCATGCTTCATGGAAAAAGCCCCTCACAGAGACCAAACAGAGCACTAAACCTCACTTTACATAGTGAACTTCTCCATCAAATATTCCTATTATTAGATGACAATGTTGATTACATCAAGACCCAGAACATTTTAAAGTCTGTCAAATGAGATCCATATTTATTTTTAGTTTTTACAAAAATATGTTTACTTTGTAATATACCAGCATTTCCCTGTTGCTTCCTTGTTATGTTCTTTCCTACTACACCTTGATTTCTGAGTTAATAGGCTTAGTTTCTACATGACATTTAGCCTATATGACATTCTGATGGGGGCATGCCTACTGGGTGAATCCTTACTGACTTGGTTTCCAAAGACTGCTCTTTGTTCCTCAAAGTTTTAAGGCTATCCTGGCTATAAAACTTAACCTAGATTTAAAGTTCCAGATTTCTGTGGCTCACATTCTGAACCTTTGAAACTCTCCAGATCAAAGATTTTATTCCCTTTAGGTAGAAGAGAAAAAAGAAAATGAAAAAGTGAAAGATTGAAGTGCTCTGAGAGGAATCTTATTGGCTTTTTTGCCCTTACAGCACAAACTCTCATTGGATGCAGATCCAACTCCATGTTAAACAATCCATAGAACTAATTCATTGGTTTATATGTCTTGGTTAGACATTGTGCTTGAACAAAAGGCTTTACCCCACGTTTGAACTAGAGGAGAGTAGCTTAAATAAATTTCCTTTAGAAAATTGTGAAATGTTTTTGATGACCTCAAACATTTTTCTATAATAAAGACCTATTTTTTAGGGAAGGATGTTGGATATTTGTGAATCATGTAACATCATGGTCTTTGAAGACAAACTTTTGGATCACCCAAAGAGAAAGCATACAGTGTGTATAAATAAGATGTCATCAGAGATATGTATAACTAATAAAGGACATTGGCTGGCCATGTATGGAGAGCCAGGGATAACTAATGGACAACCTTCATGATCTGATATCCACACAATGTCAAGAGAACTTGAGAATTACCTATAGCATATTGTTTGAAGATACATAGAACAAGAAGGAATGAATGAGTTATAATCTATATCACTAGAAATAGTAACCATATTGATGAGATCCCAAATTTATGGAAGTGCTTCTGTGGCTTTATATTTCAGTTTAGGCCCAGGTTCCTTTCCTCATGTTCTTTGTAGAGATTAGCAATAAAGACAATCCCTCATGAAAAAGTTTATCCTATATTTGGAGACCACTATTGATTCTTAAGTGTCGTAAGTAGATAGTTTCAATAAGGTGTTTATGGAAGCAAATTCATCCTTTCATTTCCTCAGAGTGGCACTTAATATATTTTTATCCTGTACTAAACTGGCCAGCCCATATTAATTTGGCAGTTTGGAAGAATAGAAGTCATTGTTTATTTTTAAAGCTGTATGCTGTGGTGCCCTCCCTCCCATTTAATTAGTGTGACATATTTCCTGTCTAGGCATTGTAATTCAATTGTTATGGTTCTTGGAGAATGCTGTTCAATTCACTTTGAATTGTTATAGTGGTTTATATTTTTATAGCTCAGATTGTTACAGCACTTTATCTGGATTTCTCCTTTGCCCTTAGTATATTAAAACTTCTATCATGCCTATTTGTTTCCACCTTCTATTGATCCTATTAGATTATAAGCATCCTAAGGACAGAGATTGTGTTGTTTTTCATTACTGTATCCCCAGCTTATGGCACTTAATGATATTTTACATGCATGATCTCATTAAATTCTGCCCCAAATATCCCCATCTTTCAAAAGAGGAAACTGATTGCTTAACTTCTCAGGTTTATTAGTAACAACCTCACTCCATTCTTATGCTCCCCCCACATTTAGGCACCTTAGATTCCACCCTAACAACTATCCTTTGTTCTTCCCTTACCTCCTGCACCATCTCATCTCTTGTTTGTAAGGTTGTACAAAATGTCCTCTGTGTTTACAATGTTCTCATCTCTGACTTCTGATCTTGCTATACTCTTATGCCATTAAAGCATTTTCTGATCACCCCATATGTTAGAACTTCATCTGTGTCCTCAATCCCATTTCTATTTGCATCTATCTCCCGGTGTCTCTGTCTGTCTCTATCTCTCTGTTTCTGTCTCTCTGTTTCTCTCTCCTCTCTTCCATCTATCTCTCTGTGTCTCTATGTATAATAATAATATATATGCTTATTTATATATTTTATTTATTTATCTTTATATGTTGTTTCCTCCAAATAATGAAACTTCTTTTAAAAAATCTATATATTTCCAGAACCTACCACATAATAAATATAAATACTTAATAAATGATGAATCTCCCGGTGTCTCTGTCTGTCTCTATCTCTCTGTTTCTGTCTCTCTGTTTCTCCTCTCTTCTCTCTGCTTCCATCTATCTCTCTGTGTCTCTATGTATAATAATAATATATATATGCTTATTTATATATTTTATTTATTTATCTGTATATATTGTTTCCTCCAAATAATAAAACTTCTTTAAAAAAAATCTATATATTTCCAGAACCTAGCACACAATAAATATAAATACTTAATAAATGATGAATGAATGAATAAAGTGACTTACCCAAGTCACACAGTAAGTGGTAAAACTAGTGTTCAAATTGGTCTTCTGACCCCAAGTTCAATGACTTTCTACCTATATCATTGCAGTCTTTCAATCTTATTGGGATACATTTCTACAAAGTGTGTATCATGAGCTCATTTACTTGGTCTTTCAAATAAAGTTAGCAAACATTTATTAAACAATTACTAGGCTCTAGTAATTGTGTTACTTTCTAGGAATACAAATGTGGGGGGGAAATGAGACAACACATAAAAAGAAGCTGAAAAGTTGGGGGGTAGAGGGAGAAAGAGAGAAAAGCGTCTTTGGTGAAGGGGAGGTGATATTAGAGAGAGTTTAAGAGAATGAGTAGAGCCTGTAGAGGAATGAAACCATGATTGGTTCAGGAGTCCTTAAAATGGAAGTATTGGGAGGAACCAGCAAATCATAGGGGTAGAAGGTTTTTACATTTTGTAACTCCAGGGGCAAAATAAGATTTCAAAGTGAAGAGGTTCCTGGGGCATTGTAGAAAAAGTCTGGGAAAGTCAGAAACTTCCAGCACATGAACTTTTGTCTTTACTGATACATATAAGAACTGCTTGAGTCACTGCTTTTATAGTTGAGAACATACATTATTCTTTCAGAAGATGTTATGTTTTAGTATTTTCTGGTTAATATGATCTCCAAATTCTACCCAGTAAGGCAATTTTCATACATCAAACTAGATGACAAAATGAAAATGTTATATATTGGTAGCTCTCAATTTGTGATCATTTGTAGAAATTGGGAAAATTCATAATAGGTCTAGGTGACATTTTGCTATCTTTACATTTTTTGCCCTGTGTTTTCAGTTTCCTTTCTCCCCCTTACAATTACCTTCATGTTGCAGATTACATTTTTATGTTAAGAAGAGGCTAAATTTGAGTCATGTTGGAGATATTTAATGTGGTTAAAATCTAGATGACTTATGGCTTAGATACAATAGCCATGGCAGCTTTGTAATAGGCCTAGGTGGTTTTCATAGAACAGTAATGTGAAAGATTGAAGGAAGCTATTGCTTCCATAGCATACTATAATTTGACTCAGGCACTGGATAGATAAAGTCATCAATAACTCAGCAAAAAGAATTTCATATCTAAACATTCATTATACCTGCAAAATGCCTGAGCTCCTTGGAAGAAAGGTGATATAAATACAAAATCATTCTTTCTAGTATCTATTATTATCTTTCTTTTAACATTGATATAGCCAATTCATTAATCTGTAATACAGAAAAAGAAATATAAGAATGTATGAATGTGTTATAAATATAGGGGAGTTGAAATTGTTTTTCTATAGTACTTGGAGGACTATTTGTAAAATTGTTGTCCTGTATTCTCAAATACCCAAATGCTATTAAAGAATATTATAATTTCCTTTTAACAAAATGAGAATGTACTTGTAATTTTGGGTACACTTGTCCTCAACTCAGGGTCAGTGTGAAAATTCTCCTCCATTTTCCTTTTTTTAATATATGGAAAACAGTATGCTTATTCCCTTCTGTCCCTGGTGTAAACCCTAGTAGTGTGCGTCTCACAAATTAGAAAATGTTCTAAAGCAGTCCCAATTCATCTTACATAAGCTTTATTCTCAGTGGAAATCTTGTAGGAGAATCAAAGTCCTTTAAAGATTCCATAATGTGTGCCATATATTTAACTCAGCTCACCAAATATTTCTCATCGTTTTGTCTGCTTTGATAACAGGGAACTAAATATATTGGTGAGAATGGTTTTCTGAGGAGACTCTCTTTTGTCTGTGATAACTGTATTTTGCTCTTTTTACCCTCTTCTTCCTGAGTGACAGAGCCATCAGCAACACAGGCAAAGTTGCCCCTGAACTCTGATCTTTACTAATTTACAATCTGCATTTCACATTTAGCAAATGCTATCTTCTTCTTTTATTAATCTTTGTGGGTATGCCCCAGCTTCCCAATTAGAATATAAGCCCCTTCCTGGCAGGGACTATCTCACGACTTTTTAATAGCAGTGCCTTTCTAGTACAGTGCATTGAACACAGAATACCATTTGTCAATAAACATTTATTGTTGATGCTGCTGCTAAACCAAATAGTCCAGCATCCTTCTTAGTTGGGAAAAATTTATAAATGATCCAGAACTATCTGCCCCAGACACTGACAACGCATAGTCTGTAATTTATAATCCTAGAGAATTTAAAACAAACTGAGAAGCTGTCAATTCCTCAGAGCCATATAGGTACTAAATATCAAAATAAACAAACCAATAAATACAACTACGTTTCAGGCATTTTGCTAGGTCCTGGGGACACAAAAGGAGGCAAAAGACAAATTCTGACCTCAAGAAGCTCACAATCTAATGTGAAAAACAACATGAAAACAAATATATACAAATCAGTTATGGATAAACTGAAAATAATGAACAAGACTAGCCATCTATGTACTATATCATTCTGCCTCTTGACTGATCTTTTAATATGATCCCTACCTTCTGTGTGGCAGGTCTAGGTCTTATTCTTGGTCAAACAGCAACTAGTTTTTGTAAATCAAAAACATAGGCTATTTGTTAATCAATATGACACTTGCCAATTTTTTTCTTACTGCAGTTTAAACTTTATTTTAATTTTTCTCATTAGTATTTTATTTTTCCAAATATATATAAATATAGTTTTCAACATTCATTTTTAAGACTTTGCATTTCAAATTTTTCTCAATTTTTCTCTCCCTTCTCCTCAAGGTAGCAAATAATATGATACAAGTTAAATATGTACAATCCTTTTAAACATATTTTCATATTTGTCATGATGAAAAAATCAGATCAAAAGGGAAAAAAACTATGGGAAAGAAAAATCAAACAAAGGGTGAAAAAAAGGGTGAAAATACTATTCTTCAATCCATATTCTCTCTCTTGATGCAGATGGTATTTTCACTCCCAAGTCTATTGAAATTGTCTTGAAGCATCAGATTGCTGAAAAGAGTCAAGTCCATTACAGTGGATCATCATATAATCTTGCTGTTATTGTATACAATGTTTTCCTGGTTCTGCTCAGTTTACTCAGCATCAGTTCATGTAAGTGTTTACAGGCTTTTCTGAAATTAGCCTTTTCATCACTTCTTATAGAAGAATAATATTCCATTACATTCATATAACATAACTTGTTCAGCTATTCCCCAACTGATGGGCATCCAATCAGTTTCCAATTCCCTATCACTTCAAAAAGGGCTGTTACAAACATTTTTGCACATGTGAGTCCTTTTCCTTCCATTATGATCTCTTTGGGATACAGATGTAGTAGGGCACTTATAAATTGTAAGCCTGTCTAGTACACAGTCTTATTGTTGTTCAGTCATTTTTCAATTGTGTCCATATCTTCATGACCCCATTTTGGGATTGTCTTGGAAAAAATTCAGGAGTGGTTTGTTATTTCCTTTTCTAGATAATTTTCAAAGATGAGAAAATTAAGTGACTTGCCCATGGTCACACAGTTAATAAGCATCTGAGACCATATATGAACTCAGGAAGATGAGTCTTCTCGACTCTAGGCCCAGCACTCTATCCACTGGTACCACCTAGTTGCCTGTCATACATTCTACACTTTCTCTAAAAACATTCCTCTTAGAATGAAGTATAAAAATACATTTCCAACTTCTGAGCTACTTACTCCTTGTGCTGGTTTATAAGGTGGGCAAATGTATGAAATTAAAAGCTGAAATGAAAATTAGAGCAAAAAATTGGAAAAGAAGAAGGAAACAGTAACAGAATAATCTGAGCACCAGCAAAAAATTAGAGAGTAATGTAGAAGAAGCTGAAAAATAGCAACAGAGATTCATCAATGGTTTGAATGAAATTTATGTTTGCAATTGACTGTTTCGGGAATGTTCCATTTCATATTTGACAACAAAGTAATGACAAAGCTCCCCTTCACTCCTCTTTCCTATATCCAAGCACAATCTTGTCAAAATCTGTTGGAAAATAATCACAACGATTGTTCCTTTATTTGCCTCTGAATCCTTTGTACCATGTCTATCAGAACATAAAAAAATAAATGTTTGGATTTCTCCTTCTTGGGCTGCCACTAAACATTCAGTGGGTTTTGGGTCCCCCAATTTCAGTTGGAAAATTCTTCCCAAGACCAAGCCTAGAGCTTTTTAATCCCTTTCTTACTTGCTCAGACACTCAAACCAAACTACTCCTATTTCATTCTTAGCAGTGGGTGCTATTAGCAGCAAGGGTCACTTCCCAGCTTTCTGAGCTGATCTCTGGCTTCTGTACATTACTAGAAAGAAAACAACATTTACCAGATAAGATTAATGATTGAACTTATTTGTCAGAGTTGAATATTTCTGAATATGTGTAATTTTTTTTGGTTAGATAAATTTAAATAGTATTTGTGTGGTTAAGAAATAAGAAATCTTTCATGTTATGCTTGTCATACATAGTCTAAGAACATTTTCGGTGTGACCGACTCATAGTTCTGGTATATGCCATATGCCATTGAAATGGGCTAGACATGAAGTCATGGGGAGATGAACTGAGAAGAGTCAGTTAGACGTGACCACACTAAAAGAAAGAATTTTGTTTATGATATTTTTTTTCAGCAGCTAAAATGTTAGATGACTACTGCCCTTAAGGAAACCTAATTTATGCTACTTCATACATAAGAATACATCTTGTTTTGGCATGTTTATGAATGTATGTTGTCTTTAATGATGAAAGTTTATGCTGAATAGAGTGGAAATCCTCATATAAAAGATGTAAAACAAGTTGACTAGCTAAAAAAATGACATATGATATGATTTATATGATAATAAGGAAGTCCTTATGCTATTTTCTCAACCACTTGGATTATTCTTTCTCAATCTTATCTTGAAGACAGTTAAACAGTTAACAAGTGGAAGATGTAAATATACACATTTAAGAGTTGGTATTAGGAGAAAAAAATACTTCTTAAGGTTTGGAGCCTTCAAAAAGTGAAATGAGGAAGGATGGAATTGCTTTTTGCTACATGACCACTTGATGGGTATATAATTGGAATAATTATTTTTGGGATGTAGATGAATGACCATTGAGATCCCTTCCAAATCTAAAATTATATAATTCTATGATTCTTTCCAATAATTTTTCCTTTAACATTTCTCCTTTTCTTATTGGTCAGAATCAAGTTTACCTTACTTCCATTTCTACCTTTTGAAAGGTACTTTTATTATCAAGGCAAAAGAAAGTGTTGTTTTTATTTTTTTTTCAAAGATGATACCAAAAAAATGAGATAAAGCAGACCAGCTGTCATAGCTTTCAAGGTGAATGAATTGTGTCATCCAGTAAAATTACAAAACAGAGAAGACAACAAACCTCAGCAAAACTATTTAAATTATCTAAAAAGCTATCTAAAATTTAAAGGCATATAGAGACTGAAAACAAAAGACTTTATTCTTTTTTTTTAAACTATGCAACAGAAAAATCTTCAAAAACAGGACTTGTGATTTTATCAAAGCAAAAGTAAAAATCCACAATATTGATAAAAAGAGGACCTGTGCCATACTTAAAGTAAACTTAGACAATGAGTCAACATCAATAAACATATATGCACCAATGACAAAGTATCAAAAGCACTTCTCTTTTTCTCCTCTTTTGTCCTCTATCCCTTTCCTGCAACTATATCCTTTTCTTTGTTTTATTCAGAGACAAAGCTTCATGTACTGCAATTATATCGATCAAGAAGAAGAGATGAAAAGAATGCATTTCCCCTTGTACTGGCTATATACAGTCAAATATGGTTGAATTGTTAGCTAATTATACTGAACTACTTTGAAAATTATCATTCTTTATTACACAGGAGAGATGTCAGAGATGGGAGAGTGGATGGAAGGAGATTTGGAAATGAAGATAATATAAAATCAAAAATTATAGAAAGGAAAAAGTAGCAAACAATTTAGGAGTGGTAAAAAATCTGTTAACAATCATTAATTAATATTTTTATATTATAAAATAATGTAAAACACATGACTGAATTTTTTCTTTAATAAAAAATCATTAAAGCAAGTCATGAATTTTTCAGCTGCTTTACTTTTAGCTGAAAGACATTCAGTCAATGTCTGGGAAGCTGAAATTTTCCATCAGTACTGTATTCTGCCTCAGGGCCAACTTTGTGATCTGTTTCTACAACTCATCCTCCAGTGCCTTCTTCTGGTCTAGTGGTTGACAATATGCCTTCATCACAATATTTCTTCTCTCCACTGACCCCTATTCAAGTGTTCTATTTTTATATTTCACCTTTGTTGATTTTCACAAAGGAATATATCTTCTTAAAATACAAGAAAACCTCACCAATCATTTTATTTAATCTAAGAATAAAAGATGCACTTCCATTTTGTTATACTGCCATTTGTTGCATTCCACCAAATCCCAGCTATTCCTACAAAGTGGTATATATATCCTGACATTAAGATTTCATGTTTAAATGATAAGTGTGGAAATGTGTATACATATATTCGATTTGTCAAGTATTTTAACATAATTAACATGTAGTGGATTTCTTGCCATCTAGGGGAGGGGTGGGAACTAAAGGGGAAAAATTTGCAACAGAAAGCTTTGTAAGGGTCAATATTGAAGAATTACCCATACATATGTTTTGCAAATAAAAAGTTTTAATAATAAAAAAGATTTCATGTTTATTATCCAATCACTATGCATTTAAATAGGTTATAATCAAGAAATTTTTTATTTACATGCATTTATTGTTTATTCTGTGCCAAGAAGTAGAAATGCAAAGGAAGATAAATATCCCTCAAACAAGGACAATGAGGTCTAATAGGAATAATAAGTAAAAGAGCTCTAAGAGTGTTAGCATACCCCAGAGCACAGTTCTTATACCCATTACTTGGGGAAGCAGCTTCTATGGAGAAGGAACCAAACATCTGTCACCCACGGGAAAAGAAAGCCAATCTAGCTGGAGTGGCAAGGTATCCTGAGAGATAGACAGGAGGCACCATGTACCAGACTTACTTGCTAGATCACTTACTTTAACACCATCTTCCCTCGGCTTTCAGTGGAGACAGAACAAGACTTTGGAGTCAAGAACCATGAGAATAGCCATGTTTCTTGCATAATATCCAGACATTATTATGGAAGAAAACCCCATGGAGATGATGCTGGGCATCTATTCCTGCAAGTACTACAATCATAGACACTGAAGACCCAGAAAGGAAATTTCTTGCATTCAGACTCATATCAAATGGTTAAACAGAAGAAACATAATTTTATTAGTGGAAATTACATTAAAGAAGAAGTATTGCCATCTGCTTTTATGCTGCATTCTTGGGAGCATGAGACTTTTCCATATACATTCACAACTGAAAGAAAGCTATATGTATTGTCTCCTCCTTTAGAATGTGAGCTCCTTGAGAACAGGGGCTATCTTATTTTTCTCTTTTTATTCCTAGCACTTAACATAGTGGTTTCTTTGCATACAGCAAGCACTTAAAATGTTTTTCTTCATTAATTCATTCAATCACTCAAAAGAGTATAGCAATGGAATCAAAGGAACTCACTTGGAAGCATCTCTGAGAATGACTACCTGTATGAACGTGCCCATTTCATATCTTCCAAGAGACTCTCCAATTTCTTTATTTGTGAAGTGGGAGTTTTAATAAATGATCTCTAACATTTTGTCTGAGTCTACATCTAAGAGACTATAAGTTGTCTATTTATTTTTCTCTGTTCCAGCTTGTAAAGGCACACATTTACTTGAGTTACTAAATGAGTAAATGGATGAAATTGTAACAGTGATCAGTATAATATACTTATGCTCACATCTTCACAGAAGAAAAAAATCATGACACAAAATAATAAAAGCCAATTCCCTCAATTGTTATAAAAACACAAATGTATAAGGAACAAGAACAAATAGTGGTTCTAACAGAGAAGGGCAAATTTGACCTCATGTTGATTGCTGACTTATGATAGGATTAAACTCTTGGTTGGATGATGATACTAGATGGATATATTTTATTCAAAAGAAACAAGATATATAGAAGGATAGCTTGTATCAGCATTATTTATTAAGACATATTCATGTGAAGCAATCTGGAAAGAAGAGGGGAAAGCATGACAAAAAGTCAAAGGAAAGAAGAATTGAAGTGATTTTGTCATTAGATAATACTATGCAGGATGCGGACAGAAAGACAGATTTGATGAAGAGAATGCAAAAGTCTACCAATAAATATGAATTAGATAATTACTATCATAACACTGGCAGAGAGACATGATAATAGTGATGGGGAATTTCAATTATAAAGATATCTGCTGAAACTCTCTACCAAAAACTTATTAGCTTAGTGACAATTTTCTCCTAAAGATGGAGGTATGTAAACTAATCTATTTATTTAGTGCTATACCAATCAAACTCCCAAGAAATTATTTTACTGACCTAGAAAAAATAACAACCAAATTCATCTGGAAAAACAGAAGGTCAAGAATTTCAAGGGAATCAATGAAAAAAAAAGCAAATGAGTGTGGCCTAGCTGTACCAGATCTAAAACTACATTATAAAGCCGTGGTCATCAAAACCATTTGATACTGGCTAAGAAACAGAGTAGTTGATCAATGGAATAGGTTAGGTTCACAGGACAAAACAGTCAATGATTATAGTAATCTAGTATTTGACAAACCCAAAGACCCCAGCTTTTGGTATAAGAACTCAGTTTTTGACAAAAACTGCTGGGAAAATTGGAAACTAGTATGGAAGAAACTAGGCATTGACCCACACCTACTGTATAGCAGATGAGGTCGAAATGGGTTCATGATCTGGACATAAAGAATGATATTATAAACAAATTAAAAGAATGTAGGATGGTTTCTCTCTCAGACCTGTGGAGGAGGAAGGAATTTGTGACTAAAGAAGAACTACAGATCATCATTAATCACAAAATAGATCATTTTGACTATATCAAGTTAAAAAGTTTTTGTACAAACAAAACTAATGCAGACAAAGTTAGAAGGGAAGCAATAAACTGGGAAAACATTTTTACATTCAAAGGTTCTGATAAAGGCCTCATTTCAAAAATGTATAGAGAGAATTGACTGAAATAGATAGGAATTCAAGCTATTCTCCACTTGATAAATGGTCAAAAGATATGAACAGACAATTTTCAGATGAAATTGAAACTATTTCTAGTCATATGAAAAGGTGCTCCAAATCACTATTGATCAGAGAAATGCAAATTAAGACAACTCTGAGATACCACTACACACCTGGAAGATTGGCTAAGATGACAGGAAAAGATAATGAAGAATGTTGGAGGGGATGTGGGAAAATTGGGACACTGATACATTGTTGGTGGAACTGTGAACGGATCCAACCATTTTGGAGAGTAATCTGGAACTATGCTCAAAAAGTTATCAAACTGTGCATACCCTTTTACCCAGCAGTGTTTCTACTGGGCCTTTATCCCAAAGAGATCTTAAAGGAGGGAAAGGGACCCACA